>JAOWBP010052563.1:0-12758 GCA_028571105.1 Tragopan temminckii
CTTCAGAGTTGGATGTCATGTTCTGAGTATTTCTCATGACTGAAGCTTGGTACCTCAATCAAATGTATACTTACCTGCAAATGGATATAATCTCATTGTTTACATTTTACTCATCTCTAATGTGAGACAGGAACTAGAATGGTGGCTAGAGTTTTTATTTCCTTATTCCAATGAAAATCATAGTACTTTGGAAGGGAATTATATCATCTACTTCCTTCTGTGGAGAAGAAAATACAGTGTTTGTCATAATAACTTGCACATTTAATCAGTTCAATTCAGTAATCAAACGAAACTAACAGCTGGAGTCTACACTGTGCCATGTCTCTTCCTGTGCCCAAAGGCTTTGTCCTATAAGGGGAATTTAGACAAACTCAGGAAGAGTGGAATCTTGCAAAAGCATTTGATAATTATAAAATCACAGAATGGTTTGGGTTGGAAAGGACCTTTAAGATCATCTAGTTCCAACCCGCTGCTATAGGCAGGGACACCTCCCAGTAGACCAGGTTGCTCAAAGCCTCATCCAGCCTGGCCTTGAATGCTTCCAGGGAAGCATTCATAACCTCACTGGGCAACCTGTTCCAGAGTCTCCCACTTTCACAGTAAAGAATTTCTTCCTAATATCTACTCTAAATCTACCCTCTTCCAGTTTAAAACCATTTCCCCTTGTCCTGTCACTACCTGCCCTCATAAAATGTTCCTCTCCAGCTTTCCTGTAGGCCCTATTTGGGTACTGGAAGGCTGCTATAATGTTCCTCCTGAGCTTTTTCTTCTCCACACCGAAAAGCCCCAATTCTCTCAGCCTCTCTTCACAGGGGAGGTGCTCCAGCCATCTGGTCAACTTCATGTCTCTCCTCTGGACTCACTCCAGCAACTCCATTTTTTTCTCATGCTGGGGGCCCCAGACCCGGACATAGTACACTCACAAGTGCAGAGTAGAGGGGCAGAATCACCTCCCTTGACCCACTGGTCACACTTCTGTAGTTTTTAGCAGGCTGACATATGAACCCTACAGAAGCCAGTAACTGCACTGATTTTATATCTTAGTGCCATGTAATCAGTCTGCCAAGATTTGCTTCTTCAGACAGCTTTGTCATGTAAAATACATGTTAACTTAAAAGGTAGAATCTTGGTGAGCCTTTTCCAATATGCTTTTCAAAGTTGGCCCTAGAATTGTCACTCTCCCAGTTGCTTAAAAGATGTGCTGGTGACAGGCTGTGACCTTATTTCTTCCCCATCTTTATAAAAGAGATTCATTTTAATCAGGCAGTAATATTCTTCTCTAGTAAAGTCAGTTCAGAGATTACCTGCCAATCCAGCACAAGACTCCTGTGCAGTTAATTATGCCATACTGATGCTGTGGCTATTTCTTTTTGTTCCTTTTGTATTCCAAAATGTCTTACACCAAGAGGCAGATAGATCTTGTAAGCAAAGGCCAAGGCATAAATGAGATAACAGAAAGCTAGAGTAGAAGGTTTTAAGTTGCACTGACGCCTTATTAGATTACCTTTGTTTCAATCTAGTGCTGTAGGAATACTGGATGCCAATATCTGTGAAACGGCGAGTCAGTGACATTACTGATCTATTGCAGATAAGTGGTCCCTTTAGAAGTGAAAACGCCGACACTCAAATAAGAACTCTCAAAATTATGCAAAATTGCATTTGCACAGTTCAGATTCATGTCACTGAGAGACAAGTGTCCTGCTCTTCACAGGCTTAGATTATGTATATCAAGATTTGTCCAATATGTATGTACAACTGTGTCCAGTTACATACAGAGTATACATATGTAGTGTTGAATTTGAGTTATTTCAGGCTGAAATGTATATTGAAATTATTGTATAACCATTGTATAACCATGTTTACAAATCAGATTTCTGAAAAAAAAATCTACATTTTTTTTTACAAATTCTACAAATTTTACATTTGCCATCCAAATATCATCACCTAGACTGTCAAATTTGTTTTGTATGAGTTCAAAGTGACTACAGTTGGACTTGAATGTTTCTACAAGTTTTAGTTCATTTTTAGCAGACCGTGGTTAGAGCATTTCCATACCAGTGAGTTTTCTACCCAAGTGTATATCAGTGCATCTACTCATTATGCTGTTTTTCACATTGCATTACAGCTCACAGGGTATTTATCAGTGATACATCCTGTTCTGGCAAATGGAGGATGGTGAAAAGAACTCACTACAGCTAGGATAATTTTAGACTTTTTATATCTATAGCATGAATATATTCAACATAGATTATAGCTTGCTACAGAAACTTGTAGGCTAATAAACTTGCTTTAAAGTTCCACTGCTATCAATATTAGTAACTGAGAGCAGAGCACTGTAGTAGGATACTAAAATGCAAGAAGGACAAAGAAAATTATTCAGTTAGTTGTTATTTGGTTAATTAGATCTTCTAACCTGTACTGTTTTGTTGGTTTTTTTTTCTAAAAAATTCTTTCTTGTTAAATTGGCTCTTTATATACATGTGTGAAAGTAGGAACAGAAAAAGTAACATTGCCACTCAAAATTCACAGTCAGTGTTAATGAAAGTGCATTCTTATTTTACATAAAGAATAAAACATTATTTTCTGTACCATCATGATATTAGATATAATTGGGTTGTAAAAAATAATCTACAGAGTAAAGATAAAGTAAGCCATTCCTTTTCTCCTGCTTTATTGCTATATGTTCTTAGCCTAGTAATGTCCAAAGCTCATTTTTTGTTACAACCTTTTATCGTCTTATGTCTTATTACATTTTATAATTAAGAGTCTTGCAGTCATTGTGGCAAACACGGTACTAATACACTTGTACATCTCATTTTTAATTTTACTTCTGGGATATGTGTTACCTAATACTCAGAGCCCAATTCTTCCATCATTATTGGGTTATAATATGTTATTTTTCATTCTGGAAAATCGTGATAATTTACAAGTTCTTTAGCATTGACAAGCTTAAATAAAACAAATAAATAATAAATAATAAACCCTCAGGTATTATTTACAGAATCTTTCGTCAACATCCTTGCTTGTCAATGTTACATTGTTATTATTTTATTGATAAGCATAGGCAAGGTATATGGTCTTACAAATGTTATGGATTTTTCAAGACATGAAAAGAGAGACATTAAATTAAGAAATGAAAACTAGCACAGATTGATTTAAGCATTCTTATTCTGGCTTTCCAGGTGGAGTTTAAAATGGAAAAATAAAATAATCATCTTGTGTAAAAATATTCAGTAAAAACAAGAATAAATCTCAGTAATTCCATAAATGAAATGGAGTAGTTGCCTGTAATAGCAAAAAATGGGAGCTACTGATGATGAAAACTTAGTTCTGTGTTCTTGGTTTCTCTATTGGAAATGTTGATCACATTTTATTACCACTTTTTCCTCTATAAATTAAATAGCTGTGGAATATGAAATGAAACTTTTTTTTTTACATTGTGGTATTTGTGCTATACTATATTTTAAAATGTAGCAGTAGACTATCTACTCTTTCTAAATATTTTTGTCAGTAAAGAATGGTCCAAGTAGTTTAAAGTAATAGATAAACAATATCCAATTTTCTAGATTACTACAATGTGCTCACTATGGCTGTTTTTAAGAGCCACTCTATCATAAAACCAGAACTAGGTTCAGATTAAGTGAATCAAATTCAATGAAAAACTAATTTTGTAAATAACTCTTAGTAGTAATGCCAAATATTAAATGCCTAGTAATAAAAGGCACATATTTTTGTCTAAATTAAAGTTAGACAAAAAGCCATGTATTTTTGTGTAAATTTTTGTCTTCACTTATCTTTGAACTGTAGTTAAATATCTTCTATTCCAAGTGAAAGCACGTGCTGAACACAATCACTAAAACTGTAAAAAATATACAGACCTACAGCTGGGCTTGCAAGAGTGTTACTGATAGGGCAGCAGATCTCCACTGCAAGTGTGAATAGAACTTTAGGGAGAAAAAGATGGAAACAGAAAAATGTAGTTCCCATTTCTCAGGCCAGTGTATAGCTTTCTAGTGCTGAGTTTGTGATGATGCTGCTGATGTTGGCCAGATGCTTGACTGGATTATTAATTTCAACATGTTTGTGTAAATTTCCTTATAGAACCCTTAGAAACTCAGAATTAGCTCTGATTATATACAGAACAAATTATTTAAGGAAGACAAACCAAACTTAATTTTTTGCAATGAAATTTTTAATATATTAACAGAGAGAGACAAGGTATCTGTGTGATTTATTCTTGTTTTTCTTTGTTTGACTGTTTTTCTGTTATATTTCCTTCTAGCAATTATCTGCATATTAAGTTGTAAAAACCTTAACCTGGGAATGTTGCTGGCTACCGAGGCAATTGGGGAAAAATTGTCCCACCTACTTGCTAGCAGACTTTGCTAGTCTTGGAAATGGTGTACCAGCATGCAAGCATTGTTTGTGTCTGGTACCTGCTGTGATCACCCAAAATTTGCCTGATAGAACACAAGGAATAAAAGTCTGCAAGACAACATTTGCACAGATCATAAATATAAGAAATGGTGTTTCAGTACCCAAGAACACTCTTGGGAACACTTGAATTTAGTGATATAGATGTACCATTGACACATATATAGCTGTAGAATCCAATGTAGACCCCTGTTTAAACAATTTATGAATACAAAAATAAAAGCTTGTTTGCTGAGTAAAACTGAAATCACCAGAAACTTTAACGTTGTTTTTACTGAGGTCAGAAATAGGGTCTTTATTTTGAAAATTTCATGACAAGCCTAGAAAAGTGATAGAGGTGCTTTTCATCTGATATAAAAGAGTTTTGGTCAGGAACCGTACATATTAGTGTTCATTATAGATGTTTAAATATGCTGTGCTTTGTACTTTTTGTATATTCTTTTACCTGAGCAACTCTTAAACTAGAGCCTATTCTGAATTAAGCTATGAAATGTAAAGAGACTTGTAAGGAGATCTTTAAAAAAAGGCAGTACGTGAAGCAAAGCTAGGGCTTCACACCTGGTATAGAATGCAAGAAGCCACTGGATCATTCGTCCCAAAATACATCAATCTGCCTTATTTGAATAGCACCAGAGAAATTAATCTGCTTTCAATAAACAGCAAGACCAGTGGCTCTGTTAGCATAGGCATTCTCTTTCAAAAATGTATCTGCAGAATTATGAGGTAGAGAGTTAACATCTGACTCTTTTTGTGTGCACAGATCATCACTTATTTACATGAGCTGATGTCTGGAGAATACCGTTTCACGCAAATATAGGTTTATAATCTTTTTCAAGGTTAGTGATTTTAACAAGATATTTTTTGCTATTTACTGCTGCAGGTTCAACATCTTTTTTGTTTTCTCAGGTATGAACATGCATATTCAAATGAAGGCTTTTGGATATAGGATTTGAGCTTATTTCTTGCTAGTTAAATTGTCTTCTGACATTTATGATGAATGAGATTGTAGAAGATATATTAAAGCTTGCCAGCAAGTACAGCAAGTAAAAGAGTATGCTGTTCTTTTTTTTTTCCCAAGAGTCCTTCATCTCCTAATTATTTTTTCAGTTCCCTATGTCTGAATTCTTACTGACGTACAGCAGTCAGTACAAACTATGGCCAATTAAGTTCCTTTTTTTAATCCAGTATATGTTAGTTTTGTCCTGAAAATGGCATTTTTTAAAGTAAAATAATTGTGTTTTCAAACAATTTGAACGAAGGCCAAAGATTACAATTGTCGAAGTTTCTAATTACAGTATTCTGTCTATCTAAATTTAGACTCAGGGTAGAAAGTAATTTCATTCCAGCCAAGTATTATTGTTAACTGTGCTAGTCATTGATAACTTTAGGCTTTAAAATCTAAATTTCAGAACTAAAAAAATGTTACAGCTATATTCTACAAAGAAATTCAGTTATGCTAGTTCAAATAAAAACCATACACACACACACAAAAAAAAAACAAAACAAAACAAACAAACAAAAAAAAACAGTCGGAATTGACCCATTACAAATGATGGATACCTACATGTCTGGGCTGACCAAACCGCATTTATCTTTCATTCACAATTGCTTGTACAAGTACTTTGGACTGTGCTTGGAAATGTGAAAGACGATTGAGGTGACATTTTCAAGGGTCTATCTTATGACCTGGAGTGAGACGTATTTAAAAAAAAATCTTCATGAAAGAAAAGCAATAACATAATCTCTTAATCATTTAATTCTTGTAATAATGTTTTGACTGGAAGAATCAGTAGCAGTTTTTTACTGTCTAAACTCAAAGTAGCTGTGCTTGTAATTTTCAAATCCCATACAACTCCTCTGGTTATTTACTTTTTATTATAAACCCTTCAGCTGTGAAGGAAATGTATAGGGAATATGTGCTGACAGCAATATATAAACAACTTCTTGATTATGGCATAGATGGCATAGATTAAGGCATAGATGTCACCCTGATGTTTATTATTCCAGAAAAGAAAAGAAATAATTATACTCGTGAGTATAATTAAGTATTTCAGAATGGAAAGTGCAGAGTACAAGTACCAGCCAATTTTCCACAAGTGTCTCCTGTACAGCTTTAGATCGTGATTTTTTTGTTACTCCACATAGAAAATCAATCAGTCGGTCATCCCTGTATGTCTTTATTTGGCTAGAAAACACTTCAGAAAAGAGAGTAAAAAGGCACTTGTTGGGAATTCAGTAACTGTTCTATTGCTCTGACTCTCATTTTGCCCAAACCAAAGAGTCTTTTGGTGGTAACTGAAACATGTTTGAAGACTGCAGCATGGTAGCATACTTGTGATGCGTACGTACATGTGTTTTCTTCCTCTCTGTGTTGTGACAAGCCATAAAATGGGTAGATATGGGGTAAAACAATTTTTTCCAATGATTTGTAAAGTGAAATCACCCACCTTTGTATTTCTCACTTAAGCACCAGTAAAAATTTGAAGTTTCACCTGGCAGAACCAATAAAAGAACAATCTGAATTGCCACATAATAGAGACTATGGCCATCACTCTCTTTCACAGTAAAATTCAGAAAGGTGGAGGTTCATATCTCTATGGAATTCAATTTTTTATACCAAGAGAATGCAGGTTCAACGTCATTTAGACTATATCCATACCTACATAAAATGCTCTGGAATAGCAGCCTCTTTTTCTGCTCATCTGGTCAGGTACATACAAAGGATCAGGTACGATCAATGAACGAAGTGATAAGGGATGATTTGAGAGTTTCTTAGTTCAGCTGTTGAAGATATAACAGGCTTGAAGAATGTTTTCTGTTTAAAATCTTTAGACGTGTTCACAGTCTGAAATTCATTCATTCATATGGTTAAGAAGCAGCTGTGCAGCAACCTTAAGATTTTACTAGTGCCTATGTATTAGCAGGCAATCACCAGCACCCATTTAAAGGTCTAACTCTCGAATATTAGGGTGATGTGTGTTTACAGAATGTAATAATATTAATTTTCCATTATCCATAAGTGGATTATCCAAGCTCTGGATTAAGCTGGTCCTGATTTCTCCCAAGGCATCTTACTGTAATCCAGTGTTGCCAATAATGCAATGTGAAGAATACTGCTGCCACTTGACTCTACTCTGTCTACCCCTTAATATTATTCATTTCTCTGCAGCAATTTAAAATATTAGTGAACAGTGCTCCCACAGTCTGCTGGATCTGCAGTTTCATTTTATCTGGGTTATTTCTCTGTATTTTTGTTATGAAGATGGCTTGGCTGTAGGAAGCTTAATCTTTCTAATTCTTAGGAATTTCCAGTTTGTGATTAGTATCCGTCACACTTAGCAGTTCGTATAGCAAATTTATCCATTTTTAAGTGATCAATTTTGGAAGAAATGTATGTATCTTTGAGCATTACATATAATTAGGGCCACTATTAATATTTGTTATGTTTGATTTCTATCTTTCCATTTCCTTTATTCTCCAATAAAGTACCACATTAGGTTTAATTCAAGTGAAAATACATACTTTCCAGTGAGATGTGAGGTGGAGGGTTTTTCTCATTTGTTTAGTTTTCTTTCAAACTAAATTTTTTTAAGAAACAAAACATGGGTTATTATTTCTTCATGTCAGCTTTGCTCTGAGGGTGGACAGATGTGCACAGTGAAATGCAATTTTGCTACTCTATGCATAAATTAGCACATATTTTGTCGACATCAGTAAAGTCTTTACTATTTTGAATTTAAGTTAGTTAAAACATTTTAAGATGATCTGTATTCTCTCATTCTTCCATGGATCCAGCTGGCATTTCTTTGGAAGATCTTTATTTACTTAATTAAATTCTTTCTTACAAGATGTGACAGAGTTGATAATCCACAACAATTTCCTGCAGATGTTAACTTAATGAATACGATGGGAAAGTCTTCTTAAAAATATAGCAATAACAGACAATATATTCATTATTAATATGTATTTAAGATATTAATATGTCCTAAGCTCGCAAATATCATTCAGAGAGAATGCTGACAATTCAGGTAGGTAATACTGTCTATGTAAATGCCTTGAAGTATTGTCCTTCCTCCCACTGCAGAATGCAAATGCCACCTGCACCACTAATTCAGTCTAGCGAAGTCTGGACTGATCAGTCCTACAGAGCCATGGCAGAGCGCAGTACTTGAGGGGTAATTCTTAAGGTGAGAGGGAGAACACATTGATTATCCAACTCTTCTCCTACCCGCACTAGAAAACACAAAGTGGTGGTTAATCAATACTAAGTGACCCATTCTGTTGTTGCTTCTTCTCAAGAGCTGTCATTTTCCTCCACAGTGGAAGGCCAAGTGTATGCATAGCCCTGGGAAATTATGTGCTGATACTTCCTAGTTCTGCATGGTTGAGATTGTTTTTGCCCTTATGTTTTTGTTTTTTTTTTTCATGAACCAATAAGTGCAGTTATGTTATAGTTTCAGTGCTGTCTTCAGGAGTAAAGTTTCTTTGCTTTCTGACAGACCTGCCAGCATAATTCTTTTGAACATAATAAAGCCTTCAGGCTTTTAGTAACTGGCAACCTAGAGACCAGAATAACAGAAGGATGCTTTGACAGCCACTTACATCTGTTCAATGCCGCATTCTTTCACTTACAATATAAATAAGAAATATTGTTAATGATGACAAGTCATTTCTGTCTGTTCTAGACAGTGGCTGCCTTTAATCTTTTTCTTTAAAATAAACTGAAAAATAGCCAACATAATGATAGTCAAAATATTCTGATGACAGTATATATATACGTATATATATATATATATATACGTATATATATACTGTCATCAGAATATTATATATAATATGTTGTGATATATTGCATACAGATTTAGTACACAGAATTTTTATGTTGTGGTCTGATGAAGTGCAATGTAAACAACAAACACAATAATATGAAAAAGGGGAAAGTGTTTCAAGTAAAAAGTTTACAGCCAGTCATTTGTTTCCAAATTGTATTCTGTCTCTATGTACAGCTACCAAAACATATCTTTTGAAAAGTGGGAAATTTGATAAATATTTTGTTTTGCTTCAAAACACTGCTAATGTTGAATATCATTTTTTCCCGCCTGTAATTTATATTCAAGACAAATGTTTTACCCTTTTCCCTTTAAAAGCTTCTGTGAAATACATAGAAGTGTTGTAATTCTAAATGTATCTCTTTCCAGTCTGTATACCAAACAATTTATATATATCCTTTTGTCCAATAAATATTCCACATCAACCAGCACATATTTATAACTCTTCCACTAAAAAACAACAGATGTTTTAAATCCCTGCAGCAAGTACTTAAACTTCAAAATGAAAACTAAAAATAAAGGCAAAACAAAACATAACACTTTTGAGGATTCAAATCATACATAAAATACAAAGCCAAGGCTTGTGGTCATGCAGGCTGAAAAAAATGTCCCCTTATATTCTGTTTCACATAGATACAGACAGGTTACCAAGCCCTTTGCAAGCACATCAACCTTTGGAAAGTGAAATTACAATTGGAACTAAATCGAATCTCCTTACTTAATGTCACTGTGCTGAAGGTAACTTATCTGAAAGGTGATAATCTCTTAATACATAAAAAGTGCTTGTATCTTCTAAAGATAAATATATTGTATGTTAATCCCAGAATTCTCACCATTTATATTTCTGTATTGACTGTATATTTCACTTCATAGATGAGTGGCACTCTGCAAAACACTGCAACTTAATGCCTGGGAGGGAGTCACCAAAACAACAGCTCTTTGTAAGATTTCTATTTGTGCATTCACTCAAGAACATCTCAGCCTGTCTTTGGGGATGTAGGTGAGTAATTAAGGCTAGTAGGATGGCAGCAAGCATTTGTAAAAATGTCAGAATGCAGGACTTGTAAATGGCAGTGTGTCAGAAAATGACTTTCGACACACAGTACATGAAAACGGTGTATAAAACAACAAAAAGAACTGCCTAAAAGGGCAATAAGCTGGGGTCTTTTTCATATGTATATATTACTGCTGCATTAAATAAAACGATATACATACCTCATACAAACTAAAAATACCTGTTTCAGAGAAGGAGCTTGTACAGTTTTTTGCACTCTGTCTCATCATGTCCCTCATCTGTGTGTGAGGTCTTTGTTATTTGAAGGCAGATGTAGAGAAAAATAACAATTCTCTCCATTCATTATTCAGAAGGCGAAATGTATAAAGAGAGTTTTAGGTTCCCAAGAGTCATTTTAGGGTTCTTGACCCTGTATATACCAAGGATATCTTAAAACTGCTACTCAAGGGATATTATTTTGAAAAAAACAGTCAGTAAATGGAATGCCAAGCAAATACGTCATGATAGGACATAATTCACAAATCAGGTGAATAGTGCTTAAATAACATGATAAAATTTTTGTGAGGTAAGATAAAATGTTGTATTATCACAGAAAGGTAAGTCTTAGGAGTATCAGCCATGGATAAAGGAAGAGAGACACTACTCCGTACTTTGCAAAGGAATACATGGTTCTAGATAGCAGCAACTCAGCAGGATAAGGTATATTCAGAACAGATATCCACCGACTACCACGATGAGGAAGTGAGATGATTAATTTGTGTTTTATTGTATTTTTTGATGTTTTTCTCTCAGTTTAGTATAAGTAGTGAGAGCACTGTCCATGGTGTTTTAATGCAGGGCTTTTTACCCAGAGAAGTACAGGGCAAAGATTATCTTACAAACCCAGTGGTTGTATCAGTGACAGTATTTTAACCGAACATTTCACAAACTGAAAGAGAGGCTGATCTCGGATGCATCCTAACTGTAAGAGTGCACTATAACCAGTGGCTTAAAAAAAGTTAGTGGACTAGGAAGATACATGCATGAACAAACACACATTTTAAAGCCAATGAGGTAAGCAGGTAGAGCACCTGGTCACCTGTGGTAGTTAGAAAATCAATATTAAGAAACACTATTACACTATGGATTGGATTTCCTACTATCTATGGACAGTGGTATCCTACGGAGAGTCATTAACTCACACTATTTGCAGATCCATTTCTGCATGCGGAGCTCATGTTAGATGTTACGTACTTTAGGTTGGGGTCTTTGTTTTTTGATTTTTTTTTTGATTTTTTATTTTTTTGCATGTTTTCTTCTTTTCTGTGCTTTTGCAAAGGCCAATGCTTCTACTATTACAGAGTACTAGGTGGCAGCAAAATGCTTTTAAATATCTGCTGGACTGTCATTACAGCCTGTAATCATTTATCACACCCTGGCTGTACTCCCACTCTCAAAAGACACATTACTTTTATTGCTGCACTCTCTCTCATGTTTGGTTGCTCCCCTCTCTTCCTGCATCACCCTTGCAGCTGTCAGAAGATCATAGCCTGAGTCTGAATCATCAGGATCACACTGCTGGAAAAATGGTGTGTTGTGGAGAAGAACTGTGAAGTAATTTTACTATGCTTCCATTTTAGGATAGCTTCAGCTGCTAGTTTCAGACCCTGCATTTTAAGAAAAGGTGTGAGCCAGCATGGAAAAAAAAAAAAGATTAGAAATAACTGAGTCTGGTCAAAATGCATGATCTGAGGGGGAAAATTAAGGGCATTAGATGGTGGATCTCTAAGGACATGAATATAAAAATTAACTAGAAAAAGTAACATACATTCTCTACACCCACTGTGGATGCAGCAAGAAATGAGATTGCAGTGAAGCAAAGAGGAAAATAGAGATAACTTAGCTGTAGAATACATTTTTGGAGGGGTTGTAAAAGTGATGCCATTCAAGATCAGACAAACGTCTATGATGTTTCAGAGACGTATGCTTTGAGATCTTACGTGGAGGAATGGGCTCTATAAATAATGCCCTAGTGGTATGCCCATTCGATGAGGCCAACCCATGAATTGTGGATGAAGACAGTTTAATCATTCAAAGCCAGCTGTTTCTGACAAAGGGGAAGGCTAACGTAATATGAGCAATTCCATATTGGACTGTCAGCATGTTAAAATCACAACAGAGTACAATCAAACAATATAAAAAACCATGGCTATGGATTGACACATAGTAAGAAACAAGGCACCATATTGTTCACACCCACCTGATACCTTTGTGTAAACAAACATCTACAGACAGTTATTTCTTTTAAATTTGTGATTTTGGAGGCAGCAGAGGCTGACAACAGTGTGTTGTCAACTTTACTCCTGCTGGGATCTTTTGAGCTTCTTCCTGACAGTAAAAATGAGAGGTAAATGGCAAGTCCCACAGGTTACTGAGATTAAGTTCATAAGTAAGTTTCAAAAGGTGCAGAACACTGCACCATTCAGGCTGCCAGTACAGCC
>JAOWBP010052564.1:1759-12757 GCA_028571105.1 Tragopan temminckii
TGAAAACATATTCCTCTTTGTGAGGAAATTACAGAAAGTATTTTTTGAATGAAGGAAAGGAAAGAAATGAAGGAAAGAAAAGGAAAGGAATGAAGGTAAGGAAAGAAAGCCTGGGATTCCCAGTCGTATGTTAAATTATATCTATTAATTATTCCTGAATAGTAATATATGGAATCATTTGTGATAAACCTGGGTTTGCATAATATTTCTCACCTTTTACTGGGCCTCCCGCATCTTGACACCATACTTATATCCTGTTACAGTTCTCTTTAGGGTTTGACTTTAAAAATATGTGTGTATATTTGTTAGGTTCTTAATGTATTACCTTTTCATCAGAAAAAGATACTTTGAGTATTTCTTATCAACTCCTACAAAAGTAAAATTCATGTAGAAAGAAGGAATCTGTAGAAGCTCTTCTGTTATCCTCAGGAAAATGGGGAGTTTAGTTCCAAAGTACACAGAAACCTTCCTTCATCTATGGAATAGGTAGGAGCTTTCCCAGAACCCAGGGTTTTTTTGGTTGTTATTTTTTGTGTTTAATGTTTCTCACCATTTTACCAGTTCTCCTGTTCAGTACTAAGTAATAATAATTTTCAAGTATTGCAAAATGTGTTTCCATTTTTGAGAGTGAGGAGGGTTTTTTTTCTTTAGGATTTCTTTCTTGTGCTTGCACAAAGTGATCTGTAAGTCCAACAAGCTGAGAATCAGAAGAGCTGAAAAATGGGAAGAATTACGTTGTATATAAGTGGGAACAGCACCATTAGAGCTCTGATATTTATGCAGTTCTGAGACCTGCAAATTTCAGATTTCTTTCCACTTAATTGATGTTCAGGGCGTTGGAGAGGCTTTGTTTAGAGTACTTGATGCATGAAGCTAAGACACCAGACAAGGTTAGCTCTTGGAGTTTGCAACTGAAATGGGAAACTGTGGCAGCTTTCCAGCATGTAGCCATGCTGTCACTTCATGCTAGCACAGGAAAATAGTTGTCTTCAGTCTCCCTGCTCCAGAGAAACGCATGCTGCAGATAAAGGAGTTTATAATATCCAGTAGTGCTAAAAAGTGTTTGGTAAACAAAATTAGATAAAAAAGAGTATGCAATAAAATGCATTGATTTTTTTTTAGAGGACTGTAAACTGTCATGGGCTAATTACACCCAAATGTCCGTGGTACTTAAGCAGATATTTGTTCAACAGAATACACATGTTGCTATGGCAATCACTTTGTTTGTCATGTTAAGTAAACTTAAAAAAAAAAAAAAAAAAAAAGCCTTGAAATGTTATTTTCTGTTGTGACTAGTGTCTCCAACCCACACACAGCTGTTCTGAAATAATGAATAGTCTCCTAGTATATAGGATTCATCTTATAGAAGTGGCAGGAGCATCGTTACTGTCAGAGGTGATCTCTGCATTGCTTGGTCTCTGCACTCTTGTCAGCCAGTATGAAATAGGCTAGACCCCATTTTCAGCCCCTCCACCTGGCACTGTTGTGCCAAATGTGTGGCACTGTTTGCCCAAGCTGCGTTGCACTTTCCTGACTGGGCACAGCATGGCTTCACTACATGTCTAAGATTGCTTTCGAGGTCTGTGGGGTGATTTGCTTTTCCTTATGGCCCCAGTGAATGGGACATTCCAGCAGGTCATCATACACAGCTACAGAAAATGTTCAGTTTTGTGAATTCATGCTACAGAGATGAAAATGTAGTTTCTTTGGAATATCACCTACTTTCTAGCTCAGCTGTTACATGGCAGGGCAGGTTTGGGGTGGATGGATTGCCTACTTTCCCTTCCAGAAGTGGAGGAATACTGGTATGATACACATGTGCTGTGCAGTCATACCCATCATCTCTCTTCAGAGAGCCACCATAGTCAGAATGAAAGAAAACACTTTATACTTTCCCACTTGTTTTTCTTTTTTTTTCTTCTTCTTTTTTTCCTCAAAAATGGTTGATATTATCGGTATGGATTTTTCTCCTTCACTGTTCAGGATAACAGTTTTGCAAGGACATACTTGACAAATGCTCTTCATACAAAGAACGTTTTTGTTAAATGAAACTGTTTTTCTTTTTTTATGAGTGCTCTCTTAAATTCTGATCCGTGAACATCATTTTATAACCTGGGGCTATGCATTGAAATATACTCTTTGGCAACCGCTGGAAGGCGTATAACAATGACAACACAGTTCATTGTTTGCCTTTTCCAAATTTATGGGTTTGCACTTTGGCTTTTGCAAATTAAATTGTTTCTTCTACATTGGCCATCTGGAGATATATAGATATGGTAGTATTTTAAGAAGGGAAAATTAAGAAGCTCCCCCTGACTGCTGTGATTTTGTTGCTGGTCAGACAGAAGTCGTTTTGAAATACTCTAGGTGGTCATACTGCGCTTGTAAATCTGATGGAAATTGAGAATAGTCAGTAGTAGATAGAGTACAGCTTCTGGGCTTTGCAGACAAGAGGCAATGGAAGTATTACCCAGGAACTTACCTGTTATCAGCAGTGCTGCCCAGGGGAACTGTGGACATCCCTAATTTGCAGGTCAAATCTCTGTCTGCCGCAGTTTGAAGGCTGTTGCTCTTCATCTTCCCTTCTGTCCTCTTCCATTCACTGCAATAATTTCTTTTAGGAAAACTATACAATATAATAGTATTGATTTGAATTGAGTGTGATATTTCCTGGATCCACTAGTCTTTCAATCTGTTTTAGACATATCGTTTTAATTTGGGAGCCTGAAGATTTGTCATGCAATACCTGAAGTTCCCTTCTGCCACCCTTCTTTTTTTTTTAAATAGGACAGTGAATAATTGGGTAAAAAAAGTTTTCATAAATTTACTGTTGCTTAACATCAGTATGATAGCATGCATTTTTCTCTTACTGCATCTTATGGTACTTTATGGATAGCTTTGGTTCTCTGGCTTTTCTGTACATTTAGTGAAACATATTGTGCACAGGTTTTATTAAATAAATACCTAAAAAAGAATTATCAGGAACGGAGTGTAATGGGACTTAAAAGAACGATCCCTCCGCCTTCAAAGTGCTCCCTCTGCCTCTAAGCTCGATGAACACAGTGGCTCAACTTCAGAGAAAGCCTCCCTCTGTCCAAGGTACCCATTGCCTTCAGCCACTCTAGAAATACTGGAGTGACTTTGAAGTTTAATTACTTCAAATGCTGAACTGGAGTTGTATCTGATTAGCTTCCAATTTAAATAGAATTTTGTTTCTGTTGTTTCTGATTTTTCTGAGCTAAAACGTCATAATGCCTTCTGAGGCAGAATTCTGTATGGAATGGGCAGAGTTGCTGGGGGAAAAAAAAGGACTCATTTGGAAATGCGACTTTGTGGCGTACTTTTTGCTTGAATACCAAGTATTTATGATAAATATGTTTTCAGTGTTGGGAAATGTGTCATGCTTTTTTTGTGTGTGTGAGGTTTTTCACCCAGTCCTGTGCCATGATGCGTGTAAGGGAAATGGACAGATGACACACAACCTGTCTTTAATCTGAACATCCAACAGCAGTATGACTGTGACAGCATGTGTTTAGCCTGAATCATACAGCAGGTGCAACAGAATGATAGAGACTGCATTAGTGTTTTTCCCCCTTCTTGTTGCATTTAAATCAATAGCACTATTAAAATTCACACAAGGGATTGTTATTCTCAGATCTTGCTTTGGTTTTGTTTCACAGTAATGTTGCAGGTTTGGTCCTTAACATAGCTGGCAAAATTTCAGATGTCGTACCAGGAAGCTTTATCACAAGAGCTATTAGCTGTGAAGTTGAAGACATTGTGTGTATGTATGCGCGTAAATAAGTGGAGGGTAAGAGAGAAAAGATGTCTGTATAGGAGGATAAGTGCAATGTACTTGAGCTGTTTACGTGTGAATACAGCTTGCACTTGGTAAAGATTTCAAGTTGGCAGAGCTTTTATTTCCTTCACCAATTACTATTATCAAACTCTTCACAATACTGCAGGAAAGCTTTTTACATTTCTCATCTGAAATAACTCATGGAAACTTAACAGCCTACTTAGGTATCATGTCTGTTCCTCTGCATGGTAACTGCAGGTTTGTTGGATGCATTATTATAGTTCAAAGCGTTCCACATTGCTGAACTCTTGTTTTAGTGAGTAACTTTGAAGAGGATAAACTGATCATAGAATGTGAGATTGGGTAAAATTTTTACACAGCATTACATATTTTACCACCTCATTAGTGTATTAATCTTTCAAAGTTTGTAACTTGTTTCTAGGATATTAATTGAAGGAAGTGTACTGGGAAAGGAGTTTGAAGGTGATACAAAGAGACACAAATGAATTCTGTGTTTCATTGAGTTAGTTGTCTGTAATTCTTCTAACAATCCTCTGGGCAGGTTTACCTTTTTGGCATCAAAAAAATCTCTCTTCCATCTGATTTTTCTTTTTTAAATCAGTGCCTGCATAATCTGCTGTGGATACTTTCAGGCTAAAGAATGGCATAAGTATCCTTGACTTGAGCAGTGATTATTCTGAGTTTCTCATCAAGTAACACACTGTGATAATACCCTTGAAATCTGGGATTCGGTGCTTGACTTATTAGCTTCTAAGCTCTAAAGAAATAATGTGATTAAGAGCTGGCTCCTGATCCCATTGTCTTCGTTGACTTGATTCAGTGGTGATGAATCAAGCTTTTCATGTATAACATACAAGAGTGAAATAAAGCTTTAAAACTACTGTGACTATTCAGTTAATGGTGATCATTCTGAGGCTAAATTTTCTTGAGAAAGTTTGATAGACAGGTGAGAAATTGAAGAAAGTCAAATAGGAAGAGCTAGCAAACTTTCTGATGTTTGAGTATGCCTGTAATACTCCAGTCTGTTTTGAAAATATTTTTGAGCCAGCTTGAAAGTTACAAGTGACTGTATGAGCGAAATACCTTTTTTAAAATGAAAACATCACTTTTTATAATCATTCCTTCAGTGTGATAGTCATTTTATAGAGCTGTTGGACTCCAAAGTTCCAACCAACTAGCACCATCCACGGTCCTTTTCTGCACAGAAGTCCTATTGAGAGCAGAAGCCACAAATGTTGCCATATACACAATTCGGATATTTGAGAGCCTGTATTTTCCAAACATTGTAGAAATGTGTCATGGAACTGTGATTTATTACAGCAGCTGAAAAATGAAGAGCCGTCTGTACTAGAAGAATATAGGTGGTTGTAGGGAAAATTTCTGTTCAATGTTTTGCATCAGAAGTTTGTTCACAGGGCTGTTGGTGCTTTCGTTTCCAGGGTACTGGAATCTTAAATGAAATCTTAATTTGAAAATCCCTACCTTGTCAACCAGTAAATAATAAGTGCAGGTTAAAAATTTAGAGAATTTTTGCTAGAATTGGAGACTAAAAGATGGTACTACTTCCAGTTCTCTTAAGGTAACTGTTTAACAGAGACAGCATATGATCTCAATATAGAAGAATTTTAAAGCGTAAGTTATTAAACAGAAAAGCCTAGGTTAGTGTGAATTGTCTGATTCCTTGGGGATCTGTACTGGTTCTCAAAAACAGTGGTGATAGAGTGGAATAAGAAAAAAAATGAGATTAGTCAAGGTGTCTAGGTACTATCCATCATTTGGATGAACAGTGGTGTTGGGCATAAGTAAATAGTGGCGATGCTTTACTTTAAAAAGATATATTTTGTAACTTAATAAAGCTGCGATTTCTGAGGTAAGTAATATGATTATAAATGTTACCAAACTGAACTTTTTCCTTTTAAGAAACCTTTAAGTCAGACTTCCCTTGTTTTAGTGAAGACGTTTCTCTTCCTTCTATGGGATTTGAGGGCTTTCACAATGGACATAATGCTGCTAATGATAGAAGGGATTGTAATTTTCAATAAATGTTTTATAGTTATTTTGTTTTATTTTTCCTGCTGAAATTCAAAAGGTTATGAACATTGTTATTGCTTCCATTTTTTAGACTGCTTTCCAAAAATAACCATGTTTCTTGGAGTTCCCACTCCTCCTCCTCTCCCGTCTCTCAGAGTTTTAACATTTCTTATCCAGTTTCTATATTTTTTTAATTGAATACAGCATATTCTTTGTATTTCTGTCTGTCTGTTTGAAAAATCTGCTCTGAGTTTTGTATCGTTTCTGTTGTCTCTGCTTGGACATCTTTCCAAACTCTCATTTTCTCCCACTGTTTCTCAGGAAGCTCTTCATATACTGTTAGAAAACTATCATTTCTAAGCATAATGGGTTCATAAATACTATTATCAAACATGATAAGAGGCTAGTATCTGGTTAGAGGTACATTTAGTATATTTACCAAATCAACTTTTTGCCTTCTTAACTTTTTCACATATCATTGCTTTTCAAGTCATTTTATCTCAGTCGTTCTCAACTCTCTCCCCAGTTATTAAATCAATTTTGATGTTTATTCATATGGTATCCATCATATCTATTCTTTCCTCAACTTCAGCAACTTACTTGTATTTTGATCATCTGCCAACTTGATCAGGGTATTAGCACTGACCGTCTTTATTTCTTAGCAAACTGTCTGCCCTGCAGGTGGGTGTTCCTTAGTGACACAAAATTGATTCCACGTAATGCAATGGAGTTGGGTTTTATTTAAGCAGTATATTTTAACGTTATATCCCTGGTAAAAAAAAATTGCAGCATTGACAAGTTAGAGAATGTCACATTATCCTACAGTGGCAGGAATGGGTTAATTTTCTCCTTGCTTCTTTAGTTAACTGAACTGTTATCTGGCTTAGCGTTAAATGGCCTCAGAATCCTGCAGACCTCCTTTGCCTTTGCAGTCTGGAATGTAAAACAGACAAAATCTCCCTGATCAGATCACTGTTAGGAAAAGTCATTTATTTGACCTAACAACCTTGACTGTATCCTGTTAAGCCAAGGAATTGATTTATTTATTTTTACTAGCTTATGGGAGTTTGTAAAGGGGAGCCTGCAGTTTTCTTCGTGCTTACAGTTTTTCTTATGTGTACATTTTACAATTCATTAAACCAGCCGTACAGGTTAATCATCTTTGGTGCCACTGCAGTATTGTCTGAATGTGCCTGTGTATGTTAAGCAGTTGGTGCTAGCTTTGATTAGAAGTAGAAATTATGCCTATGGGCTGTGACCTATTTGGAGAATGTGACTAGTTTGCTCATGTTATTAACGATATATGCATCAATAAATGAATGACAAAGTTGCATTAATTTGTGTGGTTCTGTTAAGATGCATGATACTTTACAAAGTACATAGTAAGTCTCAAGATAAAGGACCTTTGGGTTGAAATATTACAGGCACTCAGGACATAAAACAAATTATGTCCTGCTATGGAACAAATTATCCCTTGGTTATAGACAGACTCTTTTGAATGTGAGCAGAATGCGCCTGGATGAATTGACTTCCAGAGATACTCAAAGTGAATTAAAGATAAAACTGTTTAAATCTTAAAAGTAATTTTGTACAAGTTCTGTTCTCATTATTTTTTATGAACTGTATATACCTAGGCATTTCTACCTAACTCTCTTCAGTGTTTCTATATGTTTATGTATTTTTAATGTCTTCTGGTTTGAATGTTTCAAACAATCTGTTTCATCATCACCTGCTATGAGAAAAGATATGCACTTGATTGAATTTGAAATAGAGTTCAGCCAAATTTAAATTATTTTAAGAGTCTACAACATACAGCCCATCATGTTCAAAGACAGAATTTCGGATATGTAGGAGATATTAACCTTCAACTTGACATGTCTTTTCTCTAGCAGTGATTGCATCTGCAGATTCTGCGTAAGTGGTACACTGAGTAAAGTGAAAGTTTAATTATAAGAGGAAACTTAATTGAATATTTCTGTTTGATTAATAATAGAGAAGCAGGAACATCGTGTTTGATTTTAGGCATAAGCCATGTAAGGGGTGTTGAAATATTGCTGTTGGTGAGTGAAACAAGCTAGAATGCTAAGGTGTGCTTTCCTTACTGGGTCACTGTGTTTCTGGTGACTGAGTATGGGCTGTGACCTTGCAGTTTGAATTCCCCTCTATGAGTTGTAAATGCGCAGACCACTGGAGTCAAGGTAAAGGTCACAAGGCTTTTACTGCAAACTCTCTCAGTTGACTGTCAATATATTATCTTCAGTATAGTGAATGGAGCATTGTCTCCTAAGTAGCAATCCAACAGCTTTATTTAACTAAGTAAAAACATACTGAGAAGGGGGAAGAGGATGAAGGTTATCCTTTCCTCAAACTACCCAAGGAATAACACACCCAGCAATTTCAGAATCAGTGGGGCTCAGTTCGCATCCTATGTAAAATAATGTGGATCTCACATAATTGCAGAGTAAGATCACTCTGTGTGGAAACACCATGAAGAAACAAGATTCTGCACAAAATTCTAGCTTTTTACTATATAGAGCACTTTGCTTTCTTATTTTAGTTAAAATTGAAGACACTTAAAGCATGTTTTTCAGTACTCTTGGTCGCGTTAGATGTGGAATGATGAGCTCATGTCTTGTACCCGACACAGTCTTTTTGATTGATTGATTGGTTTTTTTAGGGAATGGCGGAGAGCTGTTAGTTTTTGTTTGTTGTGACTCATTACAAAAGTTAGGGAGATCCAGTTTTCAACACTAAAAAATATGGGATGCACAGCAGAGAATTTGTTTTGATTTTCATTAATATTATTTAGCTTTACTGACTGATACTTGTAAATAGATACAAATGTTCCACCTTTTTCTATTTATTTCTGGTAACAGCAAGGTTTAGTAGAACACTAGCACTGCTTGGCATTCTGATAAAGGAGGCTGCCCTGGTGATGATACTTTGAATCTTCACCTTAGGAAACTTGTACTTTCTTAGAGACCTATGCTGCATCTAACTGGTGTATCTAACGCGTGTGTTTTTGCTCTTGAAATTGAAATAGAAGCTTCTAAAATGAATGCCAGCACTCCTGGTGATAAGAATAGCCCTTACAGTACAGTGTGGGAAAGGGGAGAAGCTGCTGAACTTCTTAGTAAGGGTGTAATGTATATAATGGCAGACAGACTGTTACATTAGTGTTCTTTACATTTAAGATAGTGCATATATCTGTGTGTGTGTGAATTGTCTCCAAACACAATTCAAAAGCCCACTGTGTGAATTAGTGTCTTCCAGTAGAAGGTCACACAGAAGTTGCTGTGAGATTTCCAGAGATGCTGGCTTTGTTTTGCAAGTAGGCTTTTTGCTATCTTCAGTATGAAATAGTGCTGCATGGGATGCATTTCAGAGAGAGCTTTTCTTTCTGACAGCATCACTTGCCAGTATCCAGGTCCTGCCCTTTCCTGCCTTGGACAAACAGAGGGCAGAGCTGCCCTCCCCCTGTGGCATCTGGCCTCACTGCCTGCAGCTTTGGGCTTCTCTAGATGTTGCTCATGACAGTAGTATTAGTAAAGCCTGGTCTGGTTTTGAGAAAAGGGTTTTTCTTCAGATGATTTCTAGGACTGTATTTGCTTTATTTTATTGACTCCCTAAACCAGATAGGATTATGTGTTGTAACTTTGGGTAAAGAAGAAAGATGAGTTGACTTTAGATTATGAGTGACTCAATGGATTTTTTTAAAGAGATGTTCAAAATCATACAGAAATGATGATAGTGATGTGTTAATCACTGAGTCATGTCTGCCATTAGCACGAGAATATATTATTATCGTAGTTACTTTTGGCCTTTGAGAGTAGAAAAGTATAATATTATCCTCATGTATACCTTTTCCAGTTTTATTTATTGCCTGTGAAAAAGCATGTTTTCTTACTTCTTTGTAGTACATCCAGTTATCACAAATAATCAGTTTGTACTGTTCGTCTTCAAATCCTTAATTTAGTGTCACACTCCTAACTAAAATCACTGATGATGGCTTTTATGAATTGAAGAAGGCACAGCTCTGAAAATGGCATTGCAATTTAATAAGAAATCACTTGGGAGAAAAAAACATACTATAAGTGGCCTGTGTTTATTTCCTATTCTGTATACTTAGTAATTATGTTTATTCTCTTGTAATGCCAGCTAAATAATCAGAATTAATAGATGTTTTGCCTGGGGAAGCTGTGGATGTCCCATCCCTGGAGGTGCTCAAGGTCGGGTTGGATGAGGTCCTGGGCAGCCTGATCTAGTATGAGTGTCCCTGCCCATGACAAGGGATTGGAACTGGGTGGGTTTTAAGGTCCCTTCCAACCCAAGCCGGTTTCTACTTTAATTCCTGGTGTGCCATTGGACTTGCACAGGAAGTAGTAGTTGTTTGTATTTGTAAAGGAGTATATCTGGTTTGTACATAGGCACTCTGTATATTAGTATGAGTGTACCAGGCACTGCCTATGTTTTTATGTATATATGCTACTGTTTTCCATCATTCCTGTTGCAGAGTAGAGTTAGACCATACCTGAGCCTAGATCCTTAGTTAAATAGTATATTTCTCTTTTCTTGGAATTTATTGTTTGATTTAAGACACTTTTAATTCACAACAAAGCCAAATATACATCCTAGGTACAGATATCACTGTAATATTGTAAAACACTGAGTGGTGTTTGCATTTTTTTTACATGTTCCTTTCATCTTCTACAAAATGGAGTGTATGCTACATTACTATGAATAACATTCAGGATTCCAAATCTTTCTCTTTGATTTCCTGAGATCATAAGAATGTGCAGTGGCTGCTGTATACATAATGGCCACTTTAATGAGTATGGTGTCATCAAAGTTGAAGCATCAATTTCAGTTTTTCTGCTAGCAGTAGAAGATGAAATGTATATAATATTGAATTTTCTCATTTTTTTCTTTTATATAAGTTCATATCTTAATTTTCACGTGTACCCAAAATCAAATGGAAACTTGCATAAAGGTATTACATCATCTCAGTGGAAATAATGTGACCATTCTTCCTTCTTCCGTTGACATGGTCGAAGGAAGAGATGCCATTCAGAACCTGATGAGGTTCAACACGGCAAAGTGCAGAGTTTTGCACTTGGGCCGGAGGAATCCCAGGCATCCATACAGAC
>JAOWBP010052565.1:0-12757 GCA_028571105.1 Tragopan temminckii
GCAACCTGTTCCAGTGCATCACCACCCTCTGTGTGAAAAACTTCCTCCTAATATCTAACCTAAACCTCCCCTGTCTCTGTTTAAAACCATTCCCCCTTGTTCTATCACTATCCATCCTCATAAGTCGTTCTTCCTCCTGTTTATCTGTTCCTTTCAAAATTGGAAGGCCACAGTGAGGTCTCCCCTGGAGCCTTCTCTTCTCTTGTTCACAGCCACGTGGTCGTGTTCTGGCTGTGGCACTCAGGGATTCTTCTATGATCTGCTTTGGTTCCTCAGCACAGAAGAAAATTGGCCCTTTTTGGGTGGGCTCAGAGCGAGGCCCCTTTGGACCCAATTAGCAACATGAGATGTGATGAGACACCAGACCTAAATGAAAGCAGGGATGTGGGATGTGCCATGGGGTCAGGACATAAATTGCACCTCCACCCACCTGGCTGCATATTTAGCAATCTAATGATGAGCATCTAATTCTGTAACTTTTGACCAGTGGGCCAAACTAATTTATAGTGGTCATCTTATTTATTAATTAATTTCTAATAGGAGAATAACCTGTCTCTCTATTCCAAAATAAGAACACTTGGATGAGTGTAGGGGGATCACTATTTTTTCCTTTTTAAGGGAGAGACAAAGCTGCTTTGTGCCTGATTTGAATTGCAGACAAACATTTAACAGATCACTTTGCTTTCCCAAACGTACAGCGCAGCCTCTAAGAGCAAGCTAAATTGCTATAAATTAAAGCTAAATGTCAAAAAGGCAAAGATGTGCAGGAATGCAGGAGTCGATCTCTGTGCAATTGGGGTTGTTACCGAGCTGCTTTTATCCACTTTGCTTGCATATTGTTAAGTGCTCTTCCTGGAAAGGGGAACTTTTTTCTCCCCACTTTCAAAGAAGACCCAACCCCCTCTTCCTCTGAAATGTTATAATTTTGCATTTCCAAACATCATCAGAGAAAGTATCACGATTGTCCACTCACTGTGCTTATCATTTCATTTGAATTCTGCAGCCTGCTCTCAGAGAAATGCCATCCTCTTGATATAACAGGTATCAACCCACCCGGTAAAAAAGGAATTAAGACGCCATTCCCACCTATGTTGAGTAGCTGGCCTCTGTGGGAGGGAAGTGAAGAGATCCCTGCTTCTTCTGTCACTTTAAAATAGCAAATAAAATTGGAAATGCACTGCGAGCTCGATGTGACTGATGAGAAAATAACTACCAGTGTCTCAGTAACTGCATCTCACCTATAAAGAATCACTTCTCCTCTTTGCTTCGCTGGGTCCAACCCTGCCTGCTTGCTGCAAGCCTCCATCCCCAACCCCACAGTGCCTCTGTGCTGCATCAGCTGCAGGTGACAGAGGACGGGATGGTGCTGCTAGCTCTGCATCCTAATATTCCCCTCACTCCATCCATAAAACCACCAGTGCTGATGTCTCCAAGGGATGCTTTCAAAGTTGTGTTCCTAACAATGCTGAGACCCTCCCAGGGGCGCTGCTCATTCTGCAATGGAATGCAGTAGCACAGAAGAGCACATAGCATGCTACGTAAGCAAAATCAGCCCTGCTTGCTCCAGGAGCCTTGCTGACTGTCAGAATCTCGGATTCATTTTTTCAGCAGTGGGGCACTGTCAGCCCACAAGAAAGAGGAGCATCTCCATCAAACGCTGCTGCCTGAACAAGACAAGCGCTGCTCTTAGGACTCCTGTTCAACCAGCATGACACCACCACATCCCTTGTTTTTAGGAAACGTGGTTTTGATGTTCTCTGATGCCTGTACAACCCTTTCATGTGACAGAAGCTGGCACAGCCCCCACGGTTACTCGGCACGTCGCTGCAGCTACCTTTTGACGTGACTTCTTTCATGCTGTGTCAAGCACCCCCTGAAGAAGAGTTTGGGTGATTCATATGTAGGTTGTGAGTGCCTGAAGGCCATTGCTTAGCAGTGCAGAGAGTTTCCACAAAACCGAAATGTCCATTGACAACTGAGATCATGCTTGCAGAAACGCGAGGTGTGTACCTACAAGCACAAAAGCTCTCCAGAGCTCAGTCCAGTTCTAAGCTGGAGGGAGTGATCCCTGGGTCCAAGGGAGGTCACTGGCTCACACGTGGTCTGAGACACCAGGTTGCAAAGCTCACTCCACTGAAAGAATTTCAAGAGTTAGAGGTCTTTTCTGCTGCACCTATAAAGACCTAGCATGCTTGGGAAGTTATTTAGGACTGGGGGAAATGGTACCATAAGTAGTGGGAAGGTTGGTGATCCTTGAGGTCCCTTCCAACCCAAGCCATTCTATGATTCTATGATTTCCACATTGCGTGGCAAGAAGTGGTATGGCTGATTTGATCTTGAATTGGAGATTGCCTTTCTCAAGTGGAAGGCTGAACTGGAGAACTTCAGATATCCTCTCGACAGACACTTCCGTAATTCTCCCTTCGGTCAATCTTTTCTTTATGCTTTTTTTCCTGATCGAGTCAAGCCCACATCCCACTCTTACTGAGACCTAAATTGGTCATAACAATTATATCTGCCAAGCTCACCATGCTGGCCGTTCCTCTTGATGAAGTGACTAGAACACAGGGGACTCCATCATATTTAGCTGTCTAATGTCACAGTAGTCAATGAATATCCAGTCAATGCAAATAGAAGAGTGTTTGCCATGATTATTCTGGTTTAATATAGACATCTGTTGGAGGATCTACCTTGTCCACTGACTGTACTAACTAGACTGTGTTAATCACCACATGAGTCATAATGCCCCTCTTCTAATTAGGATACCTTGTATGGGGTTTAGAGTGTCATACTGAAAGTCTTAAGCTCAATTCAGACACTTAAACTTGCAGCCTAATGGCTTTTATGATGTTCTTTGACAGTGAAGTCATTCACAAGAGGCTGGCAGATGGGTCAGAAGAATCACCCATAAGATTCATGGGTTCAACTACATGCTGTGGGAGTTACCCTAGGTCATCTCCAAACCTAATCATAGAATCATAAAATCATTAAGGTTGGATTAGACCACCAAGATCATCTAGTTCAAATGTCAGCCCATCCCCACCATGCTTACTAAACCATTTCACCAAGAACCAACACTCCTATAAGAGCTGTTTTTAGCTAATCCGGTCCGTCTTCATTTGCAATGTAACGGAGAACCCAAAGGCTTCAGTGCTCTGCATTCCTCACTGCTCATATAGCAGCAAGGAGCAGGGCTTCTCCTTGCTATGAATAAAGCAAATGTAGTAAGGAAAATCAGTGTTTCTGATAGGCTGTGCAAAATGGGTGAGTTACTGAGTAGTGACACATCTTGTGGGTTCCCCACGTCCCACCACTTTTCACTCGGCCGGGAACCTTGGAAGAGGAATCTGTACAAGTTTTCAGGAGGGAGTCAGAAGCCTCCCTGGGTGCAAGAATCCTTCTTCCCTGGAGAACATGAACCTGCTGTATCTGAGGTCTCCTGCAAATCCAGTCAAGGCAAATGAAATGGGAGTCCACTGGGTAAAGCATGACTGCTCCTGATGCTGGGAGAGTCCTCGTGCTTCCAGATTTACAGCTCTAACCTAGAAAGTCATTACCAGGACTTGTTATTTTTGGCAGATATGCTTGAAACCCTGAAGAACAAGAGCTGTGGACTGAAACCCCGTGCGATGTGAGGTCCTTGCTTGGCTGTGACACAAGGCACATCTTGGATGGGATAAAAGCTTCCTGCCATGATCTCTGGGTGAGACAATACGGGTGGGAGGACTCCTCTCTGCTAGGAATCCTGAATGTGCGCATAGTTCAGGCTCTTATCTGATGGTTCTGTCTACATAAATATTCTGTGAAAGGCACGATTATTTTTTTAGGATGGCTTCCTGGGGAAACGAGCCCTTTATGTAACTGAAATATCTGCTGTCTGTCTTCCTTCGCCTTCACAACTTTTGAACCCATCGACAAATTTCAGGCAGTTTTTTTGGCTCAAGGACCTTATGCTTCTACAAATCTGATGAAAAAATACGTCTGGCTGAAAATCAACAGATTTGAAATGATGCTCCCAGTGAGAAAAATGTCACAGGAAGAGCTCAGACACACTGTGAGATTGCAGAGGCCAAGTTCAAGAAACCTGATTCCACCAAGACCTCTGTGCATGGAATTATGGGTTTTCTGGTTTGATGATATAAATAACATTTAAGTGCTAAGGAGAGCAGATTAACAATGTGTAAGAAAGGCAGGGTTTGGTATGGCAGCAGAAATGCACGTACTGCAGTTTGACAGAGTTCAGGTGCAAGGACTGAGTCTTTTAATGTAACCATCCACGCACAAACAGCGGAGTTACGGATTTTGGTTGTCCCAGTGCACTTTACAGACAGGGTGAGTTGGATGCATGATCAATCTTGTTGAGTGCACACTGCAAGTTAGGGTTACACCTGAATTTCAGGAAGTATTTCTCATTTCTACATACACAGATGCCCCGTCCTATGAGAGAAGTTTGGTCCCATTGTGGACTGTGACCAGCTTGGAAGTCAGAAGGGACATACCAGATGGCTTGCATAGTAGGACTTCTTCCTGGTGTTTTCATTTTTCTCTTTAAAGATTCATTTTGCTACATGGGAGTTGCTGTCCTTGAAGGAGGCCAAGACCCATGGAGATGTGGCACTGAGGGACATGGCCAGTGGGCATGGTGGGGATGGCTTGAGGTTGGGCTTGGGGATCTTAGAGATCTTTCCCAACCTCAGCGATTCTATGATTCTACAGGTACAGGATGATATCCTAAATTCATCACAAATGATACTGTAGTTTAAGTATGATTGTTTAGTTAATTAACTATAGGGAGAAAAGATCCATATGGAGAAAATTGGTGAAAATCCCAGGCTAAAACTCCAATCTCCTACGTGAGGAGGACAAGTCTTCTTTAGAGTAAAGGAAGGAGAACACACTGATTAATGTGCACTCTTAAACATGATGTCACAAGCAGTTCCCAAGCAGTCACACTGAGATAATCTTTTCTATTTACATCATATCCTGCAGACTGCCCTCAAGCACCCTGTCCTTCTTTCTTGAGTACCTTCCTACAGTTTGCCTCTGGCTAGTCCTCATAGAGAACTTACGTTCCTTTCATTGCCAAGAAAAGATTCTTAGATAGCAAGCCCACAGATGCTCTGCTGAATGTCTGTCTGACTGCATTCCCACTGCAGCCCGTGCACTTTCAGTGGGTAACCTCTAATCTTGCCTCCTTTGGGGTTGGACTTGGAGATCTTAGAGGTCTTCTCCAACCTTAATGGTTGTATGATTTTGTGAACTTATTCCTTCACAAAACAAATGTAAGGTACAAGCTCAGAGCTTCTCCTGAGGAAGTGCAGGCTGCCTCAGTTTCCCCCTTTAGATATGCTCGTATGTTCTATTCCATTGATGCAGTAGTTAAACTTAAGCCCTTGAATGAGCCCAGGAGACTCCTTCCCAAAGTAGTCAACAGCAAAAATGTCAGGCTTCCACATGCAAATCCAAGCTGAAAGGTCCAATGCCACTCCCCAGCAGGAAGCAGGTTCTCCGTCTACACTTCTCACAAGCTTGTTTGAAGCATTCAGGGTCCTTGTCTCCATCCAAAATGAAGCTTATACAAAAAGTCACCATCACATAAACCATTTCTGTTGTTCTTTTCTCTCTCCTTCTTCAAACGCCTCAGTTCTCCCCAAGCACTTTTGATCTCAACTCAGGATGTGCTCCAAGTCCATCCTGGACGTATCTTTATTAGTGTTATCCCCAGGGCTTCTATTTTCCCATCTGGAAGACATGAAGGTAGAAAAACGTTTGGGGTTTTTTTGTACATTTTGTTTTTAATGGAGCACACAGCCCACGTAGGAGGTCTGCTCCGAAAGTAATGCCTCCTGTTTCATTATGGGGACTGCTCCAAAAGTGAGTGTGTGCTGAATGTTTACAGAGACCAAATAGTTTACGTGTGCACAGTGAAAGATGGACTGCATGGGTAATATTTTCCTAGCAATGACACTGTCATAGATCTGTGAAAGGGTGTGTCATGTCCACTGCTGTAGATTATTACCAGTGTGGTAAATAGGCTCTAGTTCATATGCATAGCTAATGGTGGTAACCACGTAGAAATATAGTGTTTTGTAGCTGAGAGTTTGCTCTATCATGCAATGTTTTTGTGCTCTTTGTATCTGCTGTGGTTTCCGTGGAAATAAATAGAAGGCATTACTTTCAGATCTACTTACATCTATCTGCCTTGGGGCATTATATTTCCTACTCCAAAAACGGCCACATTCTCTCCTCAAAGAGCTCAGCACTCTTTTTGTAGTATCCAAACTGAAAACAATGCGGAGAAAATTTACTCCTGTGCTCCAGCAACAAAAAGTTGATTTACGGCCCATTCAACCATGACCTGAGGACTCACAAAGAAACTTTAGGAATCACTGTCCCAAGAGTTTTAGAGCCATAGAAGATGGTGACTGCATCTAAGTCACAAAAAAGCTAAACAAAGACAATGACCCTGATAACTCTCTGAGCAACTGAGCTTGGAGACATTCCTGCCAAGGTTATTCATGACAGCTATTCTTTCTCTTGACCCGACGGAGTCTTGTGCTGCATTCATTTTAGGGCTTGCATGTTTGTCATTATAATACTTTTTATTGCTTTTTTTTTTTTTTTTTTTTTTTGGCTTTCAATTTGTTATTCCAGAAGCAAAAATATAGTCATCCCCACCACTGCCATGTATACATATATATGCATGTATATAAATCTATATGGGTGTACACTCACATACTACACATATATAAGTTACACTCCATAAAATTCCTAGAGAAACCACCAGCAGGATTGATTGAAACAGGCAATTTCGTAGTGAGCTGCAAAGTTCTTTCTTGAATCAGTGAGTCATGATGCTCTATAAAACACACACTAAAACGTCATAATGACCTACCACTATTATTTCTTCCTTAAATCTTTACTGCGAGAGCAAAGGGAGTGCGTAGGGAGAGGGCAGGAGGAATTGAGCTGACTGCAGCACGAGCTGAGCCTCACTTCTGTGAGCACACCAGGCAGGTGAGGCTCTCCATGCCAACAGCACTGTACCTACGGAGCAGGCAGGAGATGTTCTTCTAGGGTCAGGAATCCCCAGATCACTTAGAATCATAAAGGTTGAAAAAGATCTCTAAGATCACCAAGTCCAACCATCCGCTTGGCACTAATATTTCCCACAAAAACATGTCCCTGAGTGCCACATCTACGTGTTTCTCAAACACCTCCAGTGATGGTGAATCCACCACCAACCTGAGCAGCCTGTTCCAATGCATTACCACTCTTTCAGAGAACTTTGGCCTAATATCCAACCTGATGGGATCAACTGGACCCAAATTAGTGCTGGCAGATATCTGCCTCCCTCCTGTTCTCAAAAGCAACACTAGGTTACAGTCACCACAGTCTCTCAAGCAATCATTTCAGTGCTTAAAATGTGCTCGTTAGTTGAGACATTCACAGACAGCGCCAAAGTTAAATCTTCCTTGATAAGTTTATTATTTCCTGTCCTTCCTACACTGGACTAATAAACTGATCTTCAGCTGGGTTACTCCCTCATCTGGGGGGCCTGGAGGTCATGCTATCCTGTGAGAAATTACCCTCAATGGCCTCAGTTGTTATACAAAAGCTGCCCGATTGTTCCCAAAAATTCAGATAAATTCAGGAGGCAGATGAGGACTGAGGTTTTTGCTAGCCTTCTAAAACCACAAAAAGTCTCAGCTTTTGGGATGAGGATCAGCAATAAGAGGGAGCCATGCCTGGCTTGGCCTCCTCTGTAAGTGTTCACTGTCTTTATTCATGCTGGCCTTGGTGCTTGCTCACTGATGTAGTTTCTACTCCAGTGCAGAAAGGGAAGGGTAGAAAATTGTGAAATGAACTTAGCAGTCACCTACTTGCTCTTATTTACTCCGATAAGCTGTGAATTCTTCTTCTTGGCATTGGCAATAGTGGCAATATTTAAACTGGTCTCAAAATAAGTCTTCTCAGCATTGTACCAGGTGTGAGATGCAATTTTTCCCCATTTACACAACACCATCTTGTGTACCCTCTCCACTGACTGAAAGATGCTCCTCTTGCAAGCAACTCTGCTGTGCAGCCAAATGACACGTGCTTTGGGCCAGGACTCTCATTTCATGCAGTGTTTGTGCAGTATCTAATGCAGCATACTGCAACGTGGCTTCACTTGTTTGCTTTCCTAGGAATAGGATAGGTTGGAGGTTGGCAGCATTAGACATTCGACCCTTAATTTAATGCAGTGAGAAAGAAGGGACAAATGAAATTTATGTCACCATCCACACGCACACACAACCCACTGCTGGGTTTTCTCACACTCATCTTCACAACTGCATAGAATCACAGAATCATTAAGGTTGGAAAAGACCTCTAAGATCATCAAGTCCAAACATCATTATATGTAATGGCACATTTTTCATCACAGATTCATAGAATCACAAAGATTGGAAGATCAACTCATCACATTCTTTCTTTTTATTCTGATAAGACCTTTTATTCTGATAAGACCTATTTTCCAGCCTCCCATTCTGCCTCATCTCCCAGGGGTTTTATTTTTTTTTAATGATTAATAAGGGCATAAAGTGGAACAATATGTGTAAGCTTGAAAAAAATGGATTTCTGGTTGGAGGATTTGTTTATTTGTTTCTGGAAAAGAAGTAATCAGAAATATTTTCCCAGCAAGCAACAAGTTTTTCTTGAGAAATTCTTCCCTCTTCATGAACCGTGTCACCATCAATGTTTCCGCCAGTTCACGGGTTTTGCTGCCAAATGAATCCTGAAGCTGAACTTAAAACAAGTAGTCTTAGCTCTTATATACTCAAAATTCCATGGGAATGGAATAACCGCTGAACTATCACTGATTTTCTCTGAAGTTAAGAAAGCTCAATTCCCACTGAATAGCCACGGTGAAGAGTGATCTGTTGCCTCTGAAGGTCTGTGATCTTGTCTGAGGATCCAACCATAGTCCCTTCCAGATCAAAGGATTCTATGATTCCATGATTTTAATTATATCCACAGTAAGAGCAGCATAAAGAAAGATTATGTCTCGTTTCTGGTAGCAACGGTACTGAAGAGTTAGTCTCAGGAGGGGCACAAAGCAGAGGGGTGTAAAATTGCTCTTGTTACCCATGCATCACCTCTACGTAAGTTCATTCTTCTCACACCACTCTTATGAAGGACAGTCAACTGGCAGTGAGAAATATCAGCCCATTTTGGACCATATCCTGGTCTAAATGTGGCAGCGTGCTTTTAAAATAAGCCATCAAATCCATGAAATAGAAAATGGGAAGAAATATAATTGCTAGTTCACAACCAAAAATATAACTGACGCAAATGGAATTTCTGTTGGACCTTGTCCCTCTTTGCTGTGTATTTTGATGTAAACACCAACCACCATCATCAACTGGGAGGATAGTCTGACACACCTGAACTTTGTGCTACCATTCAACAAGACCTGGACAGACTGGAGATTTGGACAGAGAGGAACCTGATGAGAGCAAGTGTAGAGTCTTGCACCTGGGGAGTAATAAGCATGTGCATCAGTACAGGATAGGGGAAGAGCTGCTGGAGAGGAGCCCTGCAGAGAAGGACCTGGGGGTCCCTTCGAATCCCTGTGATTTTGTGTTCTAGAGATGGGAAGCCAGTGCTTTGTCATGCAAGATGCCTGATAACTATTAAAGAAAGACACTGACTTCTTCCTTGTGCCTGTCAATGCTGAACTTGAAAAGATTACTCTCTTAGCTATGCACACACTAGTGCAAATATTAGCAATACTAAAATGAATTGAAATGTAATAATATAAAATACTGTCAAGCAGCATAACATAAAATAGCAGTATTATGGCTATGCACTTGGAAAGCAAACAGACAAGTCATTAGCTCCCTTTGCCTTTCGCAGTTCACCAACACCATCCCAACATTTTTGCACCTTCACCACTGCCTTCACACTACATTTAGGACCTTGAGGTCATAACATTCAGTGCTATAAATCCACTTCCCACTGGGCTGTAGAGTTATACTCCATGAACACATCCAGTGTGGCAGACCAATATGACCCCAGAGGAGACCCACAAAATGTGTTGGGTTGTGTGGGCACCACCAGCGCCCTGATGCTTTCAAAGCACACCTTGCTTTAGAAGCATGGCAGGGATTAGTTACTGCATCACTGAGAACTCAAACCAGAGATTTGTCTTTCACTTTTTAAATTATTTGTACAGACCAGTCCCAATGGATAATTTATAATACGTGCATTTACCCATCCGTATGTATCATAGAAACATAGAATGGCCTGGGTTGAAAAGGACCACAGTGCTCATCTGCTATGTGCAGGGTCACCAACCACCAAACTAGGTTGCCCAGGTACAGTGGCTTTTCTATCCAGAAATTAAGACTGCATCCAACCATACACCCAACACCCTGCTATAAGAGTGGGTAAAAGCAGATGCCCAGGGAAGAAAGAGTGGAAATATTCAGCATCCTCAACACTTTGCAGCAAGAAGTTCCACTGCTCCTCTACTTCTCCTGCAAAGAAAAAACAACATTTGAGTTCATTTTTAACTGGACTGATCTGTCATTAGCTTCCTTCCATGGCCCTTCCTCTTCAATGGCAAAAAGTTAATCCTCTCCATACTTTAGTAGATTTCCAGCCTTTATTATCCCTCCTCAGTTGTCAGTAGCACAGGTTTAATCCCTTCCCCAGCTTCTTATTTCACTGCTGAATTACTCCAAAGTTATGCAAGTATCAGACAATTGACTTGCATGGTCATCTGAACCTAGCTATAGCAGTTACGCAAGAATAAGGAAAAAACACATTTCTGGATTATCTCGTGACGCTTTGCTGATGCACACATTTTTATTGACTTCTGCTGGATCAATTTTTGATGTCTGTGTCAGTTTTTTTTTTAAGTAGACGCCAGCAAATTTGTTTGGGATTGACAACCTCGATGTGTAGAGAGATACTGTAGCACAAATGTCATTGCAATGAGACGCAAGGACACCAAGGAAGATGAAAATCTCATGATATGGAAGGTGAATAGCATCCAGGCAATTTTTTTTTCAACTTCATATCTTGTGTATAGATTTTGATACATCTCCATTTCCAGGAGCATGAGAAATCAGATTCAAGTCCATGAAGGCATTCATAACACTGTGACTTAAAGTTGGCGACTCTTTGCAGGACTCAACTAGCAAAAAGAACTTATGAATTCAAATACATTTTAACAAATAGCTTTCAACTCCTTCTATAGAAACTTTTTTTTCCCCAAATATGAGACTTCATATTTTTGTTTGTCATACTTTTGACCAAACCTTTATTTTGGTTGAATGTCTTGAATTTCCTTTGTTGTGATTGAAAAGGTATTTTCAAAAGAAGGAAAGAGAGGAAAATTCAGTGGCTTTTTCTCTGACTGACTTTATTTCATAGTAAATGAAGAGGATTTATTTTTGTGCACTCTTGTATGTTATTTCTGAGGAGCTACAGGGAAATAAACAGATTGCCTTTTTTTTTTTTTTTTTTTAATAAAAATGCCCCAAAACAAACCTTGAGAAGCTTGTGGCTCTTCTCTGTGGTTATCCACATCGCAGCAAAGTGAATATTGCATCTCTGCTATTCAAACTGAATAGGTCTCCAAATCTCTTCTCCAGAGGTAGAAATGGCAACAGGAACTGGGAGCCAGGGGTGAGCCTGTTTGTCAGGGCTTCTCGTTATTTGGTAAATTTCTGGGAACTGAGGAACTCACGAAGCTTGAGTAGATTCTCAGGTGTCTAATGGGGTTTTCAGTTCATCCTAGGATTTTCAGTAACGAAAAGACAGGTCCTGCTCCTATGAAAGTTGCCCCGTCCCTGGAGGTGTTCAAGGGCAGATTGGATGGGGCCCTGGGCTAGTATTAACTAGCCTAGGATTAAATGGCGAGGCCGGTGGCCCTGCACGTGGCAGGGGAGTTGGAGATTTATGATCCTTGTGGTCCCTTCCAACCCTGGCCATTCTGTGATTCTGTGATTCTGTGAAAGTTGTGCACCTGGACCTGCACCCCACAGTTGATTTCTGACCTGCAGAACAGGGAGCGTGGCTTCGCTGTCCCACCGTCATCATTCATCAGCATCACACAGAACCACAGAATCACTGATGTTGGAAGAGACCTCTAAGATCACCAAATTCAACCCTCAACCACCCCCACCATGCCCACTGACCATGTGTCTCTATGACGCATCTCCACAGTTCTGGAACATCTCCAGGGACCCTCCACTCCCTGGGCAGCTGTGCCACTGCATCCCCACTCTCTCAGAGAAGAAATATTTCCTAATATCCAACCTGACCCTCCCCTGGTGCAGCTTGAGGCCATCACTTCTAGTCCAATTGCTGTTACCTGGCCAACCCACACCTCACTCCAACCTCCTTTCAGGGAGCTGTTAAGAGTCAAGAGGTCTCCCCTGAGCCTCCTCTTCTCCAGACTGACCCAACTCATTCCCTCAGCTGCTCCCCATAAGAGCTGCGTGCTCCAGACTCCCTGCAGCTCCATCACCCTTCTTTGGACATGCTCCAGGCCCTCAAAATCTGTCCTATAGTGAAGGGCCCAAAACTGAACACAGCACTTGAGGTGTAGCATTGCTTATGACAAGCTCACACTTGAAGGAAGAGTATTATTTTAATCCCCAAATATGAGTTTTTCATGCCCAAACTGGCAGTAGCATGCTCCCTGTTCCCCGCTGCAATAAAAAATGCTTCCTAAGGACAGAGCAAATACAAGGGGAAAGTG
>JAOWBP010052566.1:2480-12755 GCA_028571105.1 Tragopan temminckii
ACACATTCGAAAATGGAACGTATCCAAGGATGATTTACATAATTTATATGGTACGAGAAACCACAAAAAAAGTTTGCTGAAACACGGAACCAACACACACACAAAAAACGTTCCAAAAAAGTTGGTGATTGAATCATGTTGAGAAAGTCACTGCAAAATTCTAGTGTGTGTATGAGCAAATGTGAATGATTTGCTAATTGCTAATGCCGAATATATAACAAAAACACGCTCCTATACTTGAAAAAACGGGTTTCTTGTACTAGTTTTGGTTTTCTTTTTTTTTTGTTTTTTTCTTTTGGTTAATTAATTAAAAGCTGTGTGAGTCGTGATTTATATATGGCAATTTATTCATGCACATATTGCTGCTTGGCCTTCTTGCTCCAGAAATTTTTTTTTTGAAAACTTTTTTCTTCGATTCTTTAAATTGAATTTCTTCCGTTTTTTGAAAAAAAATAAGAAATTTTGTTTCCATTTTTAAATGAAAATTCAGGAAAACAAAATTTAAATAATTTCACAATTTTTTGACCAATGTTGACACTTACATCGATTTATTCAATCCATTATTAATTAACTGTAATTAGTTTAATATTCAATTAGTTCCGTGTGCCATGATCATCATCAAATTCCAAAGAAACTGATTAAATTTAAGATTAAACCAAACCGCAATCAAAAACGAATATGATTAAATGGGTTAAAAAAATTAAATAAAATTAATAAATAATTAACATACCATTTAATTATAATTCATTATCTCAACATTCCATTAATTATCAACCAAAAATGTTTAGCAGAAAAAAAAAATTAATTGAAAGCAACACAAATCACATTGCAAAACGAGAATGCCAAACGAAATTCAGCCATCATGTCAGCCTAACTTCCAACTCGAAACATCATTAGATGGACAAATTCGAAAAAAATTCGAAATTTCTATGATCCGTTCATAAACAACGAACCAAAAAAAAAATTTAAATATTCCCCCTCTATAGCTTGATTCAATTGAAACAGGTCACAATCAAACAACAACAAAAAGAATGATGATGAAAAGAGCATTTGATCATTTTCTTGTCTGGAGGAAACTCATTTTCGATTCCAAACAACAACAACAAGAACAAAAACCCCGGAAAAGCTAAACGTTCGAATCGAAAACAACAACAACAACAAAAATGATTCGAAACGAACGAGAAAAACTCATTAAAGCTTCTCTTTAATCAAAAAAAAGCAAACAAACAAAAAGCAATCAATCAATGAATCGATTAATAATTAATATATTTATTTATTGAATTATTAGAAAAATGATGATATAACCGGAAAATCCAAAAAACAAACATAAAAAAAACTAATTATTGACCCAGGAAAAAATCGAATCAAAAAAATTCGAATGATAAATGCAAATTCATTCCATTTTATCATCGAAAAGAAAATAATTCGAACGAAAAAAAATAATTCGAATCGAATTATTTTTGTTTATATTCTTTTGTGCATAAAAAATAAATTATATTTTTATTTTCGAATGTTTTTTTTTATATATAGATGACAACAACAACGATAAGTAGACGAGAATTAACAAAAATTTTTTTTGTAAAAATAAATAAATAATAAATAAATCTTCTTTTTTTTGCTAGGGATTCAACCATGTTAATTTGAGTGTTTTATGGAGATTTTTTTTGGATTCTTGCAAAATTTTTGCAAAAAATTGGGCAACCACCAACTTTCAAAATTTGTTCCATCAATAAACATGTTAATGAAGATGTTGATTGCATGATGATTTATTAAAATTTAGTTTTCCATGTTTCTGGTGTTGATGTTCATGCCGGTATTGTGATATAGACAATAATCAATTTTTTTGATGCAATCTGTTTTTTTTCGTTTTTCGTTTGCCAGGAAACCAAGCCAACCAAAAATCATTTACAAAGTTCCATCAAACGTTGTGCTAATTCATTACTAAATGAATTACGATATGATGGTGAAATGGTATCCAATAATGAATATGGTGTCTCATAATATGCATTCAATGATATTGTTAATGGTGCTTGTGATGTTTGTTGAGTATTATCAGTTTTGGTGTGGCATTCAACCAGATCATGTTGCTTTGAATCTAGACAGCTATCAAAATCAGCACCACAAACCCTAAACCCAGCTGAACTTAACTCTACCGTCACTCTAATATGTTCTTTTGTTTCTAGATTTAGATAGATTCCATTATTATCACATGGTAATTGTTGGGAGATGGACAAATGTTCTACAAAACGTTCGATATCATCTATTACGGCTAAAGCTTCTGAACGCCAGCCTTCTTCATCAGAATTATCACCAAACAAAAATCGTTCTTCAGTTCCTTTGATGGCTTTCTCACGACGAAGATATTCTTCATTTGATATCGGCTCATCAGAGTTGGTATCATCTAATGTTGGCGGCTGTTGATAACTGCCTGATGTTTCAGCTGATGAAACAGACATTTTTTGAAGAAGAACAAGTTTGATCAACAAGCTTGACAATTTTTTTCTGTTGATATTTCACAGAAAATAAACAAGATTTTGAATGTTGAATTTTTTTTTTGAAAAATTTAAAGATGCGAAAAAAACTGCTAACAAGACAGAAAACAAAAAACAAAGTCATTAAAAGGTGATTATGAATTTGGCTTGCAAAAAAATAAAAATGCGCCGTCAAAATGTTTTGCGAAATCAACTAACCTTGACAACAACAAAGAAGACAACTAACAAGAATCAAAGTTATTTTTAGCGATAAATTCTTTTTTTTTTTTTGCTTGCTTCGGTTTTTTTCAAAATTTATTATTAAAATTAATAAAAGTTCACACACACAAAACAACAACAGCAATTAAATTTAAAAATGTAGGTGTTTGGTAAACAAACTTTCTTTGGATTCTGTTGATGTTTTTTTGTTCAGTGATTCTTGGATTTTATCAGGATTCTTAAGCTTGGATTCTTGGATTAGTGAGGATTCTTGTTTACCAAAGTACAATGGATCATCGATATCAAAACAACAAAAAAATTAATCATTTAAATAAATAACAAAACAAAAAACATCTGCAACGAAAAAAAAATCTTGGTGCATGCACCAGAAAAAAAATAAAAATCAAAATGTGAACCACAACAAAACACAGCAAGAACTTTGAGAAAAGGACAAACACCAAGTACAAACCGAATACAACCAAACCAAAACATTCGAATTGCACATGTGCAATTATCAAATTTATAAGAAAAAATTCTATGTTTTGATGATGAACGAATACTATCGATTGTATCGAGTTTTTTCCAAATTTATGTTTTAAAGTTATATGCGGGGCTGTTCATATATGTTACTCACATTTCATTTGAAAAAATTTATTTTGTCAGATTTGGCTTTATAAAGTCATACTGAAAACCAATAGTAAAACGTCATGATATTTTTGGAAAGAAAATTTGATCTATAAAACGTAACTGTTTCTATTTGCCGTTATTGCACCCATACATGATCATGTGATAGAGTGTTGTTATGATTTGTATGGAAATTTCCAGAATAATTTTCTGTTGTTGGCCAATAAGAATCCTCCTACTCAACACACACACTAATCGAACGCTCCAGACATCACATCACTTCAATCTTCCGTTTCAACAACAACAAAAAAGAACGAAACAAACATTATAATCTGTTTGTTGTTTTGTTTTCGAATGTTTTGATCCAAAATATTTTGTTGGTGAGCAATCAAACCAAACCAAATCAACCAATCATCAATCAATCAATTAATCCGCAACGCAATTAACCAAATCTGCATCACAAAACTAAACGCACCACCATCAAAAACACGAGGTAAGTGTGATTATCCTTTCGTCTGTCTAACACACCCAAAAGGATTGAAAAAACAACAATTTAAAACACAAAAAATTGATTTAACCTTGAATTTAACCTTGATTTTTTGTTTCTGTTGTAGATATTTCTCTCTGAACAAAATAACTGCAAAATCATTGATGTTTGTATATTGGTGTACCGCCACCCAGAAGTAGCAAACACCAAAAAGAAATATCCAATCTGTCTGATTGAATTTGTAAATTTGATACAACAACACAACTGTTGAGCTTGTTTTTGTGGTGTTGTTATTCGTAATCATGAACCAAATATCATCTAGCATTGCAACACAAGCACAGTCATCTGCGACATCAGCAAATAACATAACATTAACAAATACAACAGCTAACATAATAGCAGCTTTAAAAGAATCATTTGAAGATAATGAATCTAATGAAATGATTGAATTAACAATGCATCGTTTTGAATATCAATTAAATAATTGTCTTTATGATTATGGACATAATCTAGATTTGATGATGTTGTTTTTGGATAGTGCCATCGTTAGAAGACAAATTCATCATCAACAACCACCACAAGCAATCAATTATCATCATTCAAAATTAGCACCACAATCTGTGATGTTGGTCATCGATGATGCCCAATTACATCAACGTGCCAAATTGATGAAAAAATATATCATACCAGATGATAATCATTTATTGGATTTTTTACGTTATTTGATAAAAAATCTAAGAGATAAATCATTGCCATTGAACGAGATTGATCGTGCCATACAGATTCTACATTTCGAACAAGTCATACCAAGCTATATTCGTAATCATTGGCTATATGCACAAAGACCAGATGGTAAATCAGCCGAAATCAATGATCGATTACAAGCCATCGAAATTTGTTTAGCTTTCAAATGTTACATGATGATGAACAATGATAATGAACATTATTATTAAGATATACAAAAAAAATTGATTCGAAATTCCTAAAAAAATTCTAAAATCGAACGATTCCGATCCTCACTTTCTGTGACTGTGTTTTTGTTGACCTCAAGCTGGATTGCACTTTAACAAAATTTTAATGATTCCACAATCTAAATCATCAAGAAAAATCAAAGAATCACATTTCTCTTTTTCACATCATTTAAAAACGTGTCCAAATGTTCTTTTTTTCAGTTTCATTGTTTTAATTTTCTTAATCACATTTTTGTTGTTAATGTGCGCTTCCACACACAACGTTCCAAAAAAATCGAATCTTTTTGTTGTTTGTAACATTCTGGTCACATTTTGTTATTAATTTTGTTATGTTGTCTTGTTGTCACTTTGTTTTTTTTGTGTTTCTCTTTAAAAAATAAAAAAAAATGCTTTTTATTTTATTTTTTTTGTGTTTCGAATTTTTTTTCACACAAAAAAAAACATTCCAAATAGAACACGAAAAAAGATTCGAATGTTTTTCTTCTCTTGCGCTGTGTTGTCTTTCAATTATGAAACAGCAAATGGAACTAACAGAGAAAAAACATTCGAAACGAATCTTTTTTTCGAATCATTTTTTCGTTGTTTCGAATGTTTGCGCTTGGAGAATTAAAAAGAAAAGAGAGAAAGAGAGACAGTTCCGGTGAGAAAAAATGATTCGATTCGAACGTTTGTTTTTTCGAATGTGTCATGTTCGAATGTTTTTTCTTAGAAATACAAAAAAAATGTGTTTATTTTTTTAATAATAAAAAAAATATTTTGCGATATTAATCAAAATTATATTTCATCATCACGATTTTTTTTTTGGTTGAGGATTCTTTTTTGGAATCTGTTTTTTCTCTTGTTGGACCAGATTGGATTCTTGTCACGGATTCTTCTTTTGGATTCTTTTTGCCTGCCTGGTGATCATTCACCCTGAAATAATCATCTTCCTTACAAATGAATAGGAATATGAGCCAAGATATAGAATTCGTTTGCCAGCTTGTTTTGATTCGATTTCTCTGCATTCAGAAATTTTAGCCAACTTTTGACCATGTTCCTCGTAGATGGTGTTTAAAACATTACCATCGATGTCAATCTCCATTAACATTCCTCCATCATCTAAATCATCAGCAATCAATCCGGCCAGAAAATGGCATCCATTCACCGATTTAAGGTCATCGGCCATCACTTCAAAATATTCTCTATATGGTGAATGTGGTAATAATCTGGCCGCATAATCCAACGCCGTACCAATCAAATGTAATGTTCTTAAAATCAATTTTCTAAGCAATGGTTTCTTCATGAAATAATCCAAATCGGATTGTCTGAGCAATGTTCTAGGTTGTTGTATTGCCAGCCAATATGTCTGTCCTGTTTGGCTGCTTCTTCTTATATTGTCCACTTCTCCTGGTAAATCCTTTAACAGACGAGTACGATTACCAATGGCATTATCACCATTATCAGCATTATCTCCATTATCCAACTTTAGTGAATGTTTCCAAATGGATCTGGTTCCATATTCCGAATACAACAACATTCGTCCATCATGTGACATTTCAATACCATTTGGAAAGAACAATTTATCAGCCAGAATGGTCAATTCATTGGTGGCCATATCATATTTTAATATTCTTCCTGAATAATCCGAACTCAACAAAATCATTCTCCATTGATGTAGATTGAATTTCTGGCTAACATCAGTCATATACAAGACATGTTGACCATTGGCTCGTTCCTGTATGGTGACATCGTCCAAAAATTTGCTTGTTGTTTGTTTGATGTCAAACACTAGCTCGACATTTGGTTTGGATGTGAACAAATGGCTCACTTTGTAAACACCATAATACGGCTGCACCACAAACAATGAACCCTGGCTATCGAATTGGATTCCCAATGTCAACTTTTCATATTTCTTGACAGCTGCTGATTCAGCCGGTTCCGGTAACTCGATCTTGACCAAAGCTTTCACTTTATGATCACCATCAATCAAATAAATGGTCCCATCCATAGAGCTCGTTACTATTTTTCCTTGATAAACAGCAATCGATTCTGGGCCATCGATACTATCGATTATTGAATATTGTTCTACATTCACTTTATCTGTTTGTTGATATTGTTTTAATGATCTTGGCAGCAGGTGACGATGGACACGGGGGTGGATGTCCAACAGAATACTTCCTGGTAACAGCATTATCACTGACGCTATGCCACACACCACTAATAAAACGTTTATTGTTATATTTAGAATCATTTTTTAAGATTCGAAAAACAAAAAAGATTCGAAAAAATCGAACCAAAACAAAAAAATCCAAAATAATCGAATCAAAACAAAATAACAACAGAAAAGAGAAAAAATCAGCTTTAAACAAATATTTGTACAAAAATATCCTTAAAGGATGCCTTAAAGTATGCCTAAGTATGTCTCTCTTAATGTTTTTATCAACAAGTGCACTATTTAAGCAAGCAATCAAGAGCAATAATACAAGCCTGGCCACTTATCAAATCAATTCAGCCCCAATCAATCAATCCAATCAAATATTTTAAAATATCGATTGGTAATTCGATATATCAACATAAATAAACATAAGTTTGGGTACAATATTTCTTATTATCTAATTTTCATTTATTTAATCAACTCCAAAAAAAAACGATAACAAACTTACCATATTTTTGTTACTCTTTTTTAGTAATCTTATCATGGTCTGTTCATAAATAACGTTACGCTTTTTTTAAATGATTCGAAAAAATCGAACGTTTAAAAAATCGAATGTTTGGGAAGCTTCACTGCATTGCTTTTTTCGAATGTTTCTGTCAGACACACACACAAAATGCTTTACAGGCAAGCTAACATTCGAAACATTCTTTTTGGAATTTTTTTTTAATATTTTTCATTCCAAAAACAAAAAAATTCGAAATTCAAGAAAAAATTCATTCGAATGGAATATATTTGGAGTGAAAATGGAATGTGCATTTTCTAAATTAAATTATTTTTTTTGCTCTCACCGTGTGTTGTGTTAATGTTGTTTAACACCTGTCACATGTTTGGTTGGTTGTTATTGGAGCATTGTTTGTTATGGATGATTTATGATGCATTTTAATGTTTCTTCTTATCACATTACGACATTGAAGAATCACACACACCGAATATGACATTTCACTACGAGTGACGCCCTAGTTTTTTTTGTTGTTTAGTGTTACGCGTGTGTTTGGCGCGTTCTTCTCAGTTTACCATCAGCACGCGTTGTGTATCATTTTCCACAATGTTGTGGTCGACATCGTCAACCATAAACCCGGTATTGGTGTATGCTGGTTCCTTGTTTTTAATGTTGGCGTTCACAACATCCGCCATTCGATTCTATCAAACCAGAAACAACATTCAACATCACCATGATCCAAGTGAAACGCCAATCATACACCAACAACTCCTACGCCACCAACCCCATGCACCTAAATCAATCACCGAAAACGTCTACCCAAACCTTATATCGCTAATGGATGCACACAATCAAACCCTACCACTAGACTGGTATTGTTCATTCACCCGTAACCAATGTGGAATACAAAACGAAGCACGAATGTTTAATTTTACATTGAAATCAGATTCGGTTTTGTGCCACGAACGAGGCATATTCTTGCTTCAAGTTACACCAGATTCAAGTTCGATATTTCGTGGTGCACGTTTGATGACACCGTATTTCATTATTAAAAAACCTGATCAACACTACAAAACTTATCACAAACGAACACTATTTCCACACAACCAATCCATATTTCAACGCAACCGTCCACTATTTCGGCAGTCCTTAAACCGTAAACGATGTCTGATAATGAAATATCTTCTATTCGGTGATATAATCTACCAGATGAGCATATGGCAACAAGATCTGGCCAATCGAATAGTTTGGCGTGAGCAGTTGCATCCATACGGCCAATGGAGGCAGATGCTAATCCATGTTCGTTTCGTACCAAATCTGGCTAGCAGATTTTTCATAGAATTTCAATTGAAATCATCTCCATCGAATGGATTTATGGCAATCACACAAATTGCAATCACCAATCACTGTAAAACATTCTAATAACAGACATAACGAACAAAACACGTTTATTCACCCAACACACACACACCAGCACAATAAATACGGATTATGGAATGAACTCGTCGTCCACTTCTGATGTGCTGTCTTCTTCTGCTCCTAGTTTTGGTGGCTGGTCGGGCGGGGCAACCGGGGCCGAATATGTGGGCACAGCCACACCTGCGTACGGTGAACCGGAACCCGGGGCTGCTCCTTGCGGTCCGGCAGGTGCAGCAGCACAGAAATTGGTTTGGTCATTGGCACAGGCTTGGTTGTATTGCAGCTGGATTCGGTTCAATGAAAACACGCTGTTACGTTGGTTCAATCTTTTCAGATATAACTCCAAAAAGAATCTTGGATCACTTTGCTGGTGAAAGTTGACCGTCAACTGGATTTGGTTATCTTTGGGTCCGTACACAGATGACGGAATGTTTTGCGCATACAGACATCGATTATCAGTGTCCTGTTGATAAATTATTAATTTTTCTAGCTCTTCACCAGTGGTCACATAGTTCAGGGTTAGACAACCTGCTCAAACAAACAAAAAAGTTCAAAGGTCAATTAACACGTTCACTGGCACTGACCTTTGCTAGCTTTATTATGTGGAATGTATGGCGTAATCAACCTGGCACCAATCTTGTTGCTGGGAACTTTCCCGGTATCCAACGACAATGAATTTCCTTGCAATTGAAACAATTCTCCAGCTTGTTGATCATTCATCAAGCTACAATTGTCATAGGAACTGATTTCACATATCCAGCTATCACCACGAATCTGTGGAGATGGGGGAGGGGGTTGTTGTTGCTGGGGTTGAGGATAACGTGAAGGATATTGCGATCCGGAAGAATATTGCGATCCAGGATATCCTTGTTGTGGATAATATGGACGTTGATATCCTGGTTGTGGTGGCTGTTGATAATTTTGCGGATATGGCAATGGCTGGGGTTGGGGATGGGGCTGACCCGGATATACTCGCTCCGTTTTCCACCCTGATGATGATGATCCGGACAAACTTGGATTAGGAAATGGTTTCTTGTTATCTGGATCATCGTATGGCGCATTCAAATTGCTGGTCACAATTGGCTGTTTCTGTTGCAAGTTCAGATTTCTGTCGTTCTTGTTCTCAACGAACCAATCTTGATTGTTTGATTGGCTGTTTGCTTTGTCTCCTGTGGGCGGGGCTTCAGCAGCATTCGGCACAGGCTGATCTGATTGGATGCCGTCTAAATCATCCAGCCAATTATCAGTTGTTTTCGAGCTGGCTGATATCGATGTGGGCGTGGATATTGATTTGTTTTTTAATATCTGCGATAATTTTTCTTGGTCTTCATCATCGAACAAGATTTGCTGTGATTTAAGCTTGACGACAGTTGGCTCAACTTTCGTTACCGATGTTCCTGATCTGGCTCTATCTTTGGCAGAACCAGTGCTGCCATCTGTCATCGACCAGG
>JAOWBP010052567.1:0-12747 GCA_028571105.1 Tragopan temminckii
GCACATTGCTGGCTCATGTTGAGTTTCTCATCCATCAAGACCCCCAGGTCCTTCTCCACAGGGCTGCTTTCAAGGACAATAGTCATATAGTAAGGCAGATGTAATTCTTCCAAATTTCCTCCATATTGCTGTGTTGCATTTGTCCAGAAAGCTGGCTAGACACCAGAACCAGTTCTTACCAGAACTGGTAAGAAACCAGAACCATAATGCTCTTCTGTCAGCTGCTTGGTTCCTAGAGGCTTATCTCTCACATGCTTTCTGACCACCAGAAAATAAACTTTCCTGTTCCTTCTGCTATCACTCATGCCTTGGTTTTCAGCTCTGTAGGTGCTAATGCTTAAGTGCACTGTTTCAGGAACACAGCTTGCTTTTTTCTAATTATTATGTCCTGATGGATCTGGTGCCCTCCATTTTTAAAAGCAATAAAGCAGACATTGATACTGATCTGTTACAGCACTGCATTTACTGTGAGAGCTAAAAGGAGATAGAGTACACAGAATATGCAACTGAAAAGGTATTTCTGTTTTATTTTGTTCGGATTTTTTTAAGCTCTGCCTTTTCTTTTTCAGTCATGCATCAGGAAATATAGTTATGTGCTAGTCTTACAGCAGTGTTTTGGGTCTCCCCACATTTATTTTGCTCCAGCAGCTGCATATGAGGACAACAGGGGGATTGTTTGATGCTGTTTCTCCTCATATTGCTGTTGTACTACTGTATAGTGTTGTAGATTTGCAAATTGGCTATTAAAGCTTATTTTTCTCCCAAAATTGTGGAAATATATTCTTTGTCCCACGTGGTCCCTCAGGAGATGATATCTTAATGGGTGGATGAAACACACAGGAAAAAGAGATAAGGAAAGAGAAAAGTAATACTGGAGAAGCTTACGTGTTGCTATGTTAGTTGCAGTGGTCTTAATTATCTTTTGCTACCACCTTCTTACAGTCAGAGCAGTGCACCATACACTTGGGATGGTTATTATAGCAAAGTAATTTGAAAGAAAAAAAGGCAAATTTCACGTTCATTCACATCTAATGAGCAATCCCATCTAAATTGCAGTACCTGCTATTCTGATAGCAGTGCTGGCTTTATTAGCCGTGCTCAGATAACGTAATGCTGCCAAAAGTATTGAGGAATGCTTCACGTTTCGATTGATGTAAACATTCCATCTTAATTTTCAGTTAACTTGATGCTTTGCCTTCTCCTTTTTTCAAAGGCAAATACTTCCCATGTTCAGCAGGAATGCTGGGGTGGTGTGGTGTTTTTTGTTGTTGTTGTTTTGATTGGTTAGTTTTAATTGCAATGCTTTCTTCAGAAGTCTTAGAGCTTCTCTCTGTCAACTGCCTCTCAGTCTATATTTTCTACATCTTTTTTTAAAGTGCTCCCTCTTGTGTTAGAGACAACATAGCTATTGTAGCTGCTACGAAATCACTTTAATTACTCTACATGCCATTAATGTTTTAAGGAATTACATTGTATTTCTCAACTCCTAAGACTTGTGTTGTTTGGGGCCCATGTTTGATCATGTCAAAATTTCTGATTTTTCTTGCTTTTTTCTTTTTGTAATTTCTCTGCAATTTTACTTAGCTGACACCTGTGTCTGTTTGCTGCCAGTGTGCTGGTAACAACTAAAACTGTTATGGAATGTCCGTGTCTTCTTCCGGCCTTAAAATATTTCATTACCAGCATGCATTTGAACTCAGGTGATCCACTTCTGAACCTCAAATTAAATCTTGCTGTGGTTTCAACAGGGTTTGTGATACAATCTTCATGTTTAAGGATTATTAGTTAATATAACATCATATTTAAGCATTATAAATGAGTTACTTAATAGCCAGTTTTTCATGCAAATGTAAAAGTGGGTAGATGCAAGCAGATTAACTACTAAGCTGGGTTAATACCAAGATATAATGGTAAATATTGTGCTGTTGTAGTGAGAAAGCCTAATAGTAGCCATAACTGCCTTTAATAAAACCTGTGGGGAAGGATATTGGTATATACCCAAAGATGGTGATTTACCTTTATGGTGTGATCTCCTGAGGAGGAATGAACAGATGCAACTTCCTCATGATCTAGATTAATGGAGATGATTTTTATTAGCGGTGATTTACAAAATTCTTGTACACAGAAGAAACGTGGGTTTATTTCTTACTTTACAGATGAGAAAACTGAGTTATAGTTGCTGAAAGGCCAGATAATTTCACTTCTCTCACAAATGTTCGATAAAACCCATTTTCTCTAATCCCCACTGTGTGATTTGGTAGCAACTAGAAGATGCAACCGTTGCAGAAGTATGCTGCTTTAGAACAGGAGAAAACATTTCTCATAATCCCTAGAGGAAGGTTAGAAAAATTCATAAATTCCCTACCAGTGGCATACTGATGAAATGAGGTGGTTTTTATCTCCAGTGTGTAGCAGGTACGGAACAGCTATGATCTGGGGCCTCCGTCCCCATGGGCAAATACACTGCCTCAAAAGCATTGAACGCATTTATCTTGGTGTAGATAAGGTTGGACTTGATGATCCTTCAAAGTCCCAATCCTGAAGAGGTTTTAAAAGCATCTTTTCCCCTTTTCTATATGTATTTTCTATCAGTTAAAAGAAGCCTGCAGTACCTTTCTGAAAGCTTGCGAGAGTGTGACACAGGCACTGAGATGTGAAAAAAAAATTAGGGGAAAGGCACTGACCTCTCAGAAGCTGGTGGTTGGAGGGAAAATTCATGGAGGTTTCCTTGTACACTGCATGCTTGAGACAGCAGGTGTATTGCCTGCCACAAGTAGGGGGAAAGCAATTCCATGCATATGTATATACGTGAACTTATTTTAAGTATGCCAACTCCTTAACCTCTAGCCCTCCAAAAGTACAGGTCATATTTCACGGATTATATTCTTCTATTTGAGTTTTTTCCCTTATTTTGTAGCACATCAGTGGCGTGAAATCTTTTATTAGGCTAATTACCTGTCTTTAGTCCTTCCTTGTTCAAGCTAATTTGGACACACTTGGTCACTGCTTCCTCCTGACTCAAGGAAAAAGGTATCCACTAGGATTTAGTACCTGAGACCTGTTGTGTTGTGGCCTTAAAGGTTAAAGTGTTTTTCAAAAAGCTTCTCCCGCTATTTTTTAAATACTTTTAACTGTAGTTAAAACTTCTGCTGCAGTACTGAGAAGATAGGAGAGTGTAATGGTGGGGAAGAGAAAATGCCTGCATGAAGTCAAGGGCCGTGCTTTGTCCTTCAGTTTCTTTCCTTGGGGCTGAATGAAGGAGGGTGTCTTTCCACTGTAAAGATGAGGAATGAAGAAGGTATTTGTTCAGGCTGTAGGAGATACCCATTTGCTGTATCGATCTCAGCTTGAAAGACGAATGCAGTTTTTAAGACCAAAGTGTCTGTCATAGTTCCTGGAATCAAATGAAGACAACAGGGCTATCTTCCCTTCAGATAAGAAGTATTTCCATGAGTCATAGAATTGAGCGAGGTTTGAAATCACTTCCCCCCCTCTTTTTTTGTGTGTGTGTGTCTGTCTCAAACTTGACTGATTTTGATATTTAACTAGAAAACAGACTCCATTTGAAACTTTCATTATGCTTAGATCAGATGTAAGGGCTTGTTTCCATGGATTTAATGGCATCAAGGGTCAGACTTTGAAGGCAATCTTTCTGTGAGTTAAGGAGGATCCTTTCCTTCTATATAGTCTGTATAATCTCTTATTTTTACACAATGTGTTGCAATTTCATATCTATGTTACCTCTACACTTTCATTAAACTGGGATGGAGATTGGCTTTTGGGTTTAGGAGCTGCTAGGAAGGAATATAATTGAAGTGGGATTCCATAAGCTTAATTTCCCTTAGGAAGCTATGTTTTATAAAATAAGTGAATGCTTGCAGTCACTAAGGAAACTTGCCGATGTGAACAGCAGAGATGGATGCACATGCTGGTGTCTGAGCTAGAGGCAGACCTGCAGGAAGAGCTGAAGCAGCCATTTTGGCAGGCGCTGCTGGTTGCTTTAAGCCAGGCCTGTCTGAAGGAAGGAGCTCAGCTTCTTCTGTGCCCCCACCCTTGGATTACTGTATTTTGTAATTATTTCAAGTGTTGAAGGTTCTGTTTTTGACTATTCGCTTTTACAGCAATATGAATTCTGCAAGTTGCTTTTCAGGAGTAGGCCAGCAGCATTCCAAAAAGCGCTGGGTACTGCAAGAACCCAGCCTTGCTGCTGAATGTAGCCTTGGCCTGCCCCCGTCTGCTGGCAGGGCTCCGGGTTCTGGGCAGGGACTCTTGCCTGTTGTGCCTGCTTCACTGGACCTTGTTTATAGTCCTTACTTGCAGCACGGAGGTAGCTTTTAAAGTTCTGCATTGGGTTTTGAGTAGCAAATCTGACAAATCTGTCTTAGGCTGTGTTCATTTTACATATCAGAGGTATATGACCCTGGGTTATTGCTATGTTAACGGGGCTTGGATTTTAACTTCCCAGACAGGGAGTAAAGGGTTCTGAAACCTGCAGACTTTGAAACCTGAAGAAATGGAAGGGAGCTGTATTTTTCACCACTTATTACAAGCCTTCTTACGCTCTCCTGAAATCCATGTGGTTTCAGGTTTGGACTCTGTTGGATATAACTGAGGATATGTAAGTTTGTAATTTTGTCAACAGCAAGAAATGGTTGATCCAACTTCAACTAAAATATTATGTGACATAATACTTCTGAAGTTACTTGAGGACATAAAGAAAAAGATTATACTGCAGTATGAGGGTTGCTCTACTGATTAAAGCCGGTACTAATTAATAAGTGTTGTTTAAGCTTTTCTTCATTTTTCCTTTTCTCTGTGCTCTTTTCTAGGTATGTTTCGAAAAAATGAAGATTTGACACCATCACAGAGGTGTTTGGCTGTAAGGTAGGCTTTCAGTGGTCTGAGAGTCTAGTTTTGGTGGCAGGAAGAAGCTGATGGTTTGTGTGCTTTATAAATGCTGTGCAGAAATGCTACAGCTCCTGTTGAAGATCGAGCATTTACAAACATGGCTAAAACAGGTCCACTCATTTTATGTTTGTAACTTAATTACAAGCATCTATTCTGCAAAATATCACTTAAAATGGAATATTTTTCTAAAGTGTAAAAGCTAAATTCTACACGTCATATGCAAATTACATCCAGACAGGAGACTAGTTAACATTTAGTACACATATAATGTAGTTGGCAAAGGAACATACTTGTCTAATTTCTGTTTTTCAGCATTTAACTTACCTTTTTTCCTTTCTTTATTCAGGAGACTTGCTAATAATGTGTTGTCCTGGGCTAAACAGTCTTGACTTGAGGAATTTTCCTCAATTTAGGTTATTGCCAGTTAACACAAACCTTTGTTTACTGACTCAGTTATTGAGGAAAAAAGAAAACATAAACAATTGAACAAGCACTTCAGGGAAACACCCTTCCACCTTCTTCCCCAGGCTCAACTTCAGTCAAACACCTCTGCAGGTCGAGGAGAAAGTCACAAGAGTTAAAGACATCCTTCTGAAAATGCTCAGTGTGGATTGGAAAGTGATGCTATGTTTAGAGTATTTTAAGTTGTGATTACAAAATATACACAAACTGCTTTTCTGCATTTGGTTTTTACTGCAATTAGAGTAAGCAATGACATGCAGTATGACTTCTCCTGCTGTGGAAATTCTGTGGAACTACACATTCCATCTCACAAGCTGCTTGTCTTTGAATTACAGACGCATGCCAAGTCTACTGGAATATTTAAGTTACAACTGTAATTTCATGGGTATCCTGGCAGGCCCGTTATGCTCTTACAAAGACTATATTACTTTCATTGAAGGCAGATCATACCAACTGCAACAGTCTGAAGCAAATGGGAAGGAAGATACAAAATATGAACAAACGGATCCTTCTCCAAATGTAAGATGTATGACTCTGACTCTTGCAGTGCTGATGCTGATGTAATCATTGCATGAAAAGCTTGGTTTGCACTGTTTGTTTACAGGCATAACTGCTGAGCTGTATCTGGAGTTCATTCATCAACAGTACAGTTCTCTGTTCAGAAAGTTAAATGCTTTCTTTTTAAGCTAGGTTTTCTCCATAGCTTCCAGTTGGATCTTGTGGACAAAAGCAAATGAAGCTGGTGCTTCCTAACAAGCTTATATGGTAAAAAGCCATCTTTAGATGAAGCAGTTAATGCATGTTTTCTTCAAAGTGTACGCTGTGCACAGTGAAGACAGACTGTATGTCTTGTCTTTTGAAAGTGGATGAGACTTAACAATTCCAGCAAAGTTTTATGAAAGTTCTCAAATTCTATTGTTTTCTAATGTTTTCTGCTCTGCATGGAGCAAGCAGCAAACATTCACATGCATTAAGTTGAAAAACACTCATGGAAACAAATTTTCCTGCTTTTATTTGTGTAGAGAGGTGCTAAAGCTCCGTGTTATTTTTTGCTTTCATCTGAAGATGTAGTAAAATGTATACTAGTGGTAGCTGCATGGCTAGCCATCCATACAGTGTATTGCTTTTCTCTTTGTTCTTCTATTGGAAAAGAGAATACGTACGTGCAGAAGAAAGTCCATTTGATCCTACCTTACTGAAGAGATTGCATGGTCTGAATTAAAAGCTCCCAGAGCTTGTTCCTTGTGTAATTTAATCCAAAGAGTTTAATGTTGAAGGTACTGAATATTATCACTCTCCTCATATGTTCTTAAATAGGAGTGTGTCTATCTTTTACATTTGTGTCTAAGATAATTAGTACTGCATATTAAAACCAGAATTATTATGGAGTCAACTGGAGCACTTCGCATTAATGGCCTTCACCGACTCCAGGAACAATTACTTGTTTTCTGCTTGTCTTTTGGACTGCTAGTGGTTGCTAGAGCAGATGAAGGCATCCCACAGCTGCTCGTCACATCCTGCTAGCTGGAGGATTCCATCCCCTAGCAAATAGAGCACATAAGTGCTTCTCAATCAGTTGTCATCTCCAGCCACTTCCATTCTTTGAATGTGGGTGAGGGCATTTTGCACATTCTGTTCTACTGGTCTTATGTGGTTGTTGTAAGTTGCACCACAGAAATATAAACAAGTGGCTGGAGAATGATAATATTTTAACCTGCTCTGCATGTTGGCAAGCTCATGCAAGTGTGCTGTTGAGGAAGTCGTCAAGAAGGGAGAAGGACAAATGAGACTTGCTTGCATAGATTGGCACTTCATAGTCTGTCCATAGCCTGCACTTGTGTGTCATATGGGCTAGGTTGCATACTCTTGGTTTTTAAACAACCTTTTATCTTATGTACTAAACTCCTATTTCTGGATAAAAATATTAAGAAGTAAGGTTACTACAGATAAATAGACCTAACCCAATCTGCTGGTATCAGGACTTCTGAACATGCATCTGCTGTTTGCCTAGTAGGGCTTCGTAGCTTTTTACCACATAATCTTTCTAGTGGCCCAAATAAAGTCAATACAAATAAATGTAAAACTATAACAGATTCTTCTTTCAGGTAAGCAGTTTTTGTTAAAGTGTATTGCTCTCAAATTGCTTGATGTTTTTTGCAATTTATGCTGCATTAGATTTTGATGTAAAAAATAAAAGAGAAGTTGACTCTGCTGTTGATACTTCATCTCCCAGCTGGCATTAGAAAAATCTGGCTGCGTTTTATAACACCAGAGAGTATTCTGTGCTTTTGGAGAAATGTGGATGGTATAATTTGTTCACTGCATTTGCTGCATCAATTAAACAATTCATTGTTTTGTTCTAGAAGAATGTTTAAATCCCATTAACTTCATCTTAATGTCTTAAATTTGTGCCTAGATTCTCACGTTACCTTTAATCTCAGTGTAAATTGTTAGGCACTCAGAAAAATGAAGTGTAATGGAGATTGGCAAATGTTAATGTACTAAATGAAAAAAAATCCTTCAGCTGAGTTTACAATAAGCCTCTTGTTAAATATAATTTATATAACAGAAGTAGTTCATGCTGGCCTCCTCCCCTCTCCTGTGTGTTGATTGCATGATATTAACTTGGTTTAGTATTTTTGCTGTGCTCATTGCATGTTAAATGAATCGAATCAGCATATTAAAACTCATTTCTTATGTCCCTCCTATTGTGCCTTTTTGCAAGCTATCAATTGTTGGTGCTCAAAGTGGTGTCAACTCTCAGAAATTAATATCTGTCTTTGTAAGTTTCTTTTTATTATGGCTACCCTTAACATACGAGATGCCTGTCAGCAGATATCCACTTTCTTGCATATTCTACAGACTCTTCCTATAAATTAAAAATGTTCTGGGTTAATTACGTGTAATTTTTAACTGAGGTGCTATCCTTCACAAAATGATGCACTTTAACGTAGTTCAGTATTATATTGAGATCCTTATTTTTTATCAGGCAAGAAGAAAAAAATATTCAAATAAGACCTAAAGCGCCTTTTATACTTCTTTGTATGTATTTATATACACAGTACTTCTTCATACAGTGATACATCTATGCGAGCTCAGCATTTATTGCTTCAGTTAGAAAGCTGTTCCTGAACTCTTTTCACTAGTCAGGAATCCAGCTTTCAACCTACTTGCATTCCCATCTAATTTATGCACATTTGTTTTTGCCCTGGCATGCTCTCCTAGCCTAAGTACATTATTTCCCTTCACAATATTATCCATATTTCATATTTTTTATACAGGTATGCTCAGTTTTTATTCATCAGAGCTAAATGAGCCAGACCCTTCTTCCTTCTTGATGAAAAATAAATTGTATATTCTACTTTACATGAGGTGAAAGGGACCCATCCTGCAGCTTCTGTTCTTGCAGTTCATTAGCAGAACAATTACCTTGGACTGTAGTTTTTGAGTTATTTCACAATAAGTGAGTTTTGCTTTTTGACTTGATGTACTGAAAACTTCGGAGAGTGAGTGAAACAAAATTGCAGACTTCTTAGAATTAGTTTCTTCATCCTGTAGAGACGGACCGATCCTCCTGTGAGTGTGGAGCCCTGCTTATGCTTTGGCAAAGAATAACCAAATGGCAACTGAACTAACTGTGGTGTCAGGTGTGGATTTCTGTTTGTGTGTAAGATTATTCAAGATCTGAGTGCTCTAAGCAAGCCAAGCCTCAGGCTAGAATGTAATGATCTGTTGAGTCCAACCCAAGTATCAACTTGTAGCTGTGGCTTCTGAGTTGTGTACCTGTCACAGAATGCTGGTGAGTGTTCCATGGCACGGTGATCTGATTTGAGCAGTTGATTCCATCCAAAGCTAGTTTGTCAAAAATAAATAAACAAAAACAAACCAAGGCGAATAGCCCAACGGCTGGTGTTTCTCCTCATTTGCTTCCCTAATCTGACCCCCCAGAAGGAAAAGAGCAAAAACGTGTAGCCAAGGTGAGGAGAAAAGGCAGGACTGCTTTGTTGCATTGCAGCCTGTATTTGGACTGTCCTTCAGAAACGCAGCTTAAAGCAGGCCTGGAGCTGCAGCTCCCAGTCCTCGTAGGAGATGATGTCCAGGATTGTTTGCTGAGGACTTCAGTGTACCTGCCCATGCCTGGGGGTGGTGTCAGCAGGCTTGGTTGGGGTTCTGGGATTTGTAATTATAGAGTGAAGTAGTACTGGTTAAAAAACAAAAACGGAAACAAAAAAACCATTAAGTAATATGCCATGCTGCTTCTGGATGTTATTATCCTTTTTCCTGTACTTAAAAGTTGCTGCTAAAAATTGTAAATAAATATAAAATAGTAGAAATACATCATTTAATTGAATAAAAACACCATCCTCCTAGGGTACATAGAGTTCTGCAACTACAGATTGAAAACTTCAGAGTTTATTTTTCGAAGGTATGTCTATATGAGTTCATTGTTCTTAAGATGAATTTCATTGAGAACCTGCTGCTGTTCCTTCAAAGAAGGGCTTTCACCTCCATGATTTAATTGAAAACCTGCAGAGAAGTACCAACACATTTTGGGTTGATGATACAGTTTGTGTAAAGATGGGCAAGCAGTGACAGTGGACAAAAGGGAGAACAGTACTTACTGTGTGTCACGTCATGTCAGTGAGACTTTGGTACTGTGCATCTTGCAGAAATCCCTGTGTTCATTTGTGCACTTAGTGCTGCAGTATGGAACAGAATAACTGTTTTGGAGCTAGGTATTTGTAGCTATGCTGATTGAAGTAGGACTTTAAGTACTGGAAGCAGGATGGGCAGCAAAAGGATTGTGAGCATCTTTTTGTTCAGTGCTTCAAAGAAAAATAGCTATATTGATTATTTTCCTGCTGAGTTTAGTGTCATAGAACTATAAATTAAAATTGTAATATATACATTTAAATACTGAATTTGCTTAAGATGAAAACTTGAGAGTTGGATCATTTAAACACAATTTGCAATCTTCTCATCAAGGTGCTCGGTTAGGGTGTTCCTTTAGGAACTTGCCCACACTGGTAACCACCTTCGGAACATGGGTGAGACTCCTGACTCAAAGGGGTGCATGTCAGACATTATTGCTCTGTGCATTTTATAACAGAACCTTAACAATGCTGGTGTCCTAAAAGTAGCACCCTCTTTAGTGCAGTGGTTATAGCAAAACTGAATTGTGAGGAAGTCTGAGTCCAGATTCAAGCTGAAGAACGTACTTTTTACATGCCTGCGAGCATATTATTTGACTCCTTATCACTTGATCATTCTAGGTAGGAAAACAGGACATTATAGAACTGAGGTATTTTGGCTGTAAATGCATAAATTATTTCAGCATTTTATTGTTTTAGAACTCAGGTATTGCGATAATTGAACACAGATAACTGACGTATTGAGTTGGGCAGCAACTAAACATCTGTATTATGCCAAAGGATTCAAAAATGAACTAAAATTTAGTCATTCTTTCTGGAATCTCTGCAATAATTGCACATGTCCAGTGCAAAGTTCCATGCTTTGTGTTACGATGTTTTGGCAGCTTACTTGTTTAGGTAATTTGACAATGAGATAAAAACTGGGGTTGCAAAAGAACTTCCTGTTATTGAAAGGGATTCTCAGGGGCTCAGCGTCGTTGAATTTGATTTGCTGAGTTGACAAAAGCAATGGTACTCACAGCGTAATTGAGATAAGGATATTTCTTGAACACCTCTAAAATGCTACCAAATATTTTAAATATTTGGTGGTAAATATTACTGAAAATCTGACACATATATATACACGCCTGTTTAGGAAAGGCTAACTCCAACTTACCTTTGTTTTCAGAAGACTAACAAAACCTGAAGCTTACAAAGTCTCTTCTCTTAAACTTTGCAGATAGCTGTGGCACAGAAGCTCTTAATCTGTGGACTGTCCTTACTCTTTCACATGACTATTACAAAAACATTGCCTGTGGAATACAACATTGATGAGAACTTCAGAGCTACAGCATCGTGGCCTGTAAGGGTTTTCTACCTATACTTGTCTCTCATGGCTGCCAGACCCAAGTATTATTTTGCATGGACTTTAGGTAAGTATGGAAAAAAACTACTGTATTGAGTTTCATTTGAGATGCACAAACTATGTTTTAAAAAGAGAACAGTGCCCTCTTGAGGCTTTATGAAAACAGATGTAAATATTGCGAGGCATTGTCAAAGGTACTGAATGATGTCTCTTTCTTGTGAAACAAAGCCTATCAACCACAGCACTAAGCACAGTGTTGTGACAGTGTGGCAAATGAGATCACGGAATACTGAACAAATCTATGTGAAACGTGAGGGGTTTTGAAGAGTGATATTGTTTTAATGAACAATGTCTTTTTTGCTTTTTGAAATGTGTACTAAAACTAGTCTGACTTACAATCCTTAGTGTTCGAGACATATCTGAGAAGTGGCTCTAAAACTTTCTGTGATTAGTTATCAGTAATTTGCTTGATGTTATTATTCAAGCATGAAGAGAAAATGAGTAAATTGAAATTCAGATGTGTAATTGTGTTGTTAGCAGCAGATACAGTGGTATTTCCAGAACTGGATTGATGATGCTTCATTTTTAGTCTTTGTTCACTAAAAATTCTATTTGACAAATGGCAGAACACCTATGGTCCCTCATCTAGGATACTGAATAGATGATGCAGTTTAAGCACCCGCCTGGACGCCTACTTGTGCGACCTGGTGTAGGGAACCTGCTTTGGCAGGGGGGTTGGACTCGATGATCTCTGGAGGTCCCTTCCAACCCCTACGATTCTGTGATTCTATGATTATCCTGATGTTATCACATATAGATAAAGGAAGTGAGAAGACTTTTTTTACTGGCAAGAACCATTTGGAAATTCACAATTCAGTGAGCCTTAAGATACTATTAGGAAGTATTTTTAAGAACATGAAGTAGAAGCAATTTATTTTTTTGAGTTTTTTCTTTAAAGAGATCTAGTGATCATGCATTACTGATAATGATTGCTTGACTTAATTATGATCCTTTTCAGTTTCATTCTTCTCCGCAAAACTGGGAAGAACCATTTCCAGTTGCAGTAGGCCAGTTGAATAAATGTAGCTGGGACAGGACTAAGCTACTATGTGTGTTCTCATTTTAGCTAGGAATGACAACATGAACTGCGCTGCAATTTTGCTGTATTTTTTCATTGTGAACATGATGATCAGACTAGAGTTTGACATCATAATGATATTTGTTACTGATCACAGCTTCAGTACAAGAAAGACAGAGAGCTGTTGGAGAGGGTCCAGAGGAGAGCCACAGAGATGATCAGGGCACTGGAGCACCTCCCCTACGAAGACAGGCTGAGGGAGCTGGGCTTGTTCAGCCTGGAGAAAAGAAGGCTGCGGGGTG
>JAOWBP010052568.1:0-12742 GCA_028571105.1 Tragopan temminckii
TACAACATTTTTTCCCTCTTTTTTTAATATCACTTATCAAATTATGGGTAAGTTGGGCTATTTTATTTTTTTTTTAATTTTCTAACAGCCTAGACAAATAAGAATTGTACAGAAAATAAAGCATAAAATAATTCATTTGTAATCCAGATGCTCAGAATCTGAATGAGGGAATAATTGCTTGTAAATTATTAAAACAAAAAAAAAAAAAAAAAAAAAAAAAAGCCAAAAGGAAAGCCAGAACAACTTACTCTCGCTTCCAAAGTTCAAAATGCTGATATTGGTTTCAGTGTGGCTGGAAGAGGAAATGGTATTTTTTTTTCTCTTTATATAGTTCTGTATCTTCTATTATGGATAGGACTTATGTGTTTGGGTTTTTTTTTGTTGTTCTTTGTTTGTTTTGAAGAGATAAGCCCCCAGCTATGTTATTTAAATTGAAATACTCCAAATAGAACTAATGGAATAATTAAATATTTCATCAGCTAGTGAAATAGTTTATTGTTGCATGTATTCAGTATGTCAGGAGTATAATAAGATTTGCAGTGTAATAAAAGTTGGAGAAGTACTGGAAAGGGAAAACACTTGAAATTTTGATCAAGATTGTGCACTCATTTTAGTGACTGTGTTCTTGCAGAGTTGTTCTCACTTGTTTATGCATGTGGTGAAATATTAAACTTGGCACACTCTTCTCATTTGATTAAAGAGAAGCCGAATGCATTCTCTATTTTTCCAGTAAAAATGGTTACTGAAACCCTCACTTCTGAAGGAACTTTTATAGGTTATGATTATATATATCTGTTCTTTTTCCATTTATGTAACTGTTCCATTTCCCGTGGAGTAACATTTTCTCCTAAATTGAGTACAGATTTACACAGGAAAAAAAGGGGAAAAATCTACTCAATGTTAATCATGATAAACCAAGACAAAAGTCCTTGAAAATCCTTGTGAAACTTTATACACTAATGTAAAATAAATAATGCATTTCACAACATAGAAATTCTGAATAGTAAAAATGATACTTTCAGATGACTTTTCTTGAAATGTCGTTGTTGATCTTTAACATTTCACATATTCAGGATTCAGCTTGAAACATTTAGAATGCTATATGCAAATGTCCTTTTGATAGCTGTTGCCTGCATATTTTACAGTATTAAATTTAAGCTGGCTATAGCTAACTGTAACTATAGTTGTTTTTTCTCTTTTGTTGCTCTTAATAAATTGGGTAAGAAGTGGAAAGGGGAAGAAAAGTAACTGAATTCAGCCTTCTGAGTAGGTGTTATTTAGTAGTCCCTTCATATGCTTTTTTTTCTTTTTTTTTTTTTTTTTGCATCATAGTATTTTATGCTTTTCCACCAAAAACAAAAGTGTTTAAGGGCTTTCAGTTTCAGTATGATGCAAAACCAACCAAAAATATCAAGTGTAAGTAGCGTCTTTTGTAAATTACTCCCAATTCTATTGTTTTATTTTCTCATTTCAGTCAAGTGAATGAATTTTTTTTCTTGGAAACAAAAATGTTTAAAGGTATTTTAAACTCCTTTGTAATCTGATTACTTTAGAGCCAAAGTCTTCGTTGATAAGAGATAGCTACACAGGAAAAATATAATTAATGGCTTCTAATCCTATTTTAAAAACCTTTTCTTAGACTTTCTTTCCTCTTTTTTATTTGAGTCAGCAAATGTCTTCTTTTACTAGTATGGGGAAAAGCATTGTCATACGTGGGTTTGTACTTTGGAAAATGTTTTTATACCAAGATCACAATGATGCATAGATTATGTGATTTGAAATTGAAGTCATGTAAATATTAGCTATGCACAATGATAAGTACGTATTTATAATGCATTTCCTTTAATTCAGCAAAGAACACATGACTTTCCTCCATATATCATGGAATCACAGAATCACCAAGGTTGGAAAAGACCTTCGAGATTATCCAGTCCAATCATCCACCTATCACCAATAGTTCTCTATAACTATGTCCCTCAACAAAACGTCTAAATGTTCCTTGAACACCTCCAGGGTCGGTGACTCCACCACCTCCCTGGGCAGCCCATTCCAGTACCTGACCACTCTTTCAGAAAAGTAGTGTTTCCTAACGTCCAGCCTAAATCTCCCCTGACGCAACTTGAAGCTATTCCTTCTCGTCCTATAACATGTACCCTTGTGATTACTGACACTTCAGTTATTTTGGTGTGCAAATAAACCCAGGATGTCTTTGCATGTTAGATACTGTATAAAACTCTGGCAACTCCAATTTTAAAAGAATTCATTAGAAGAAGCAAAAAATACAAGTTTAAGAAGGTGATTAAATTTGAATTTGAGATGAGGAAAAATTTAACAAAGAAAGATGGTTCAGCTTAGAAAAGAGATGACCACTTCTATTGAAAATAAATGTGGATGAAATGGAGTGTGACAGAAACAGAATATGTTAGAAAGCATTTCTTCTTTGTTTTTAAAAATGCAAGAGCTAGAGGGCTGAAATGAAGTCATGTATACATAAGAGATGTAGAACAAAATCTTTTTACAGAGAACATGAGAAAACGGAGGGATTCATTGATGTAGGATATTAAAGGTCCCAAAAGTTGAGAGTTCAGAAACTAATCAGAGAAAATCATAGGAGGAAATATATCAACTTGATGAAACGAACGTGATAATTCTGGATGTGGAAACTCTGGATTCTCAAATAGTATGAGGCTGGGGCTCTATAATGGAGAAATGTATGCTTATCTAGTTCCTATATTGTTTGTGGATAATTTGCCACTGGTATAGGCTAGACCTCTTTTGCTGCCTTTTATTCCTGAAGGGTAGTTCAGATAGCAACAAATTATGGAACTTGTGCAACACTGAGATAAACATTTTCTTATTGCTTGGATCTCCTACTGTAATTATTTGGTTTTATTTCCATATGGGTTTCATCTTTAGAAAGGTGTGTGTTTCAAGTGCTGAGATACCCAATGTAACAAACTAGCATCATGACACTAAATAACAAAAGCAGAGGGAAGCCACATACATAAAGTATAAATCATTTTCCCATTATCATCTTGGTCAGAATTGCATAATTACTCCTAATCACTTCTAGATAACATGAAAAGTATGAGCAATTGTGCATGAAATGGTTCAGCTTGGAAAGCTGAAAAGTTACAAAACTTCTCATGTAAGGGAAACCCTCTGACTGATATATTGTCTAATATGCTCATTTATGTTCTTTTTAATTTCTTCCTTAAAATTGTCTTTTGTGGGTAGAGTTGCATAACTGACTTCTATTTTGCTGAATATTTCGGTCTTTCCTCTTGACTTCTGCAGGTTAAATGAAAGGTTCTATTAAATAGAGAACTTCGTAATAATACTTAATTAAGTAAAATAGCAGCGAGAAGGATGTAATTCTGGCTTTGTGAAACAGCTGTCTCTTAAGTGGTTGTGGTTTTAGGTTTTGTCACAAAAAAGTCTTAGTATGTTAATGACAGCTAAAACCCTTTGGAAAACCAGTGAAAACAATTATCAAACACTGGCCTGGGAGTTATCTAGAAGTAGCTTAAAAGAGTTTTTAAAGTGCTATTACTGTCTTTTATCTGTATCCTTCTCGCTTGTGAGAACACGGAAAATTTAACAAATAGCATCTCTTCTTGAATTTCTTAAATAAATGAAATGGTATTGAGTGGCTTGGGTTGAAAATTTAGAAGATAATGTTTGTTATGAAACAAGCTTCAAGCTATGAAAATTGGACAGCCATAGGAGTTGTATAGCCACTGATACAGATTTTTGCTGTTAATTCTGAACCATTTACAAATAACACTTTATAATTCATTTGTGTGTGTATTTTGATGGTGTCCTTCAGTACTTTATCACATACCGAAAAGTGTTATCAGGTATCTGAAAATTACTGATGCAAGCAATCAGCAGGATGTTGAGAATTAAGGCCTTTTTGTAATCATTAAGCCTCCTACTTTTTAGAAAGATGAAATGGAGTGTAAAACCACTGTTGAGTGCCTCTCGCTTCAGCATTATTTTAGATCAGGCATCCCCAGCTCTGTTGTTCTGGGCTATCACTCTGTCACTAACCATTCACATAAACGGGATAATTTGTCACTTTTTTGTACTAATGCAAAATGACGCTATTATAACCAAACTACTTGGAAGTGTTGAAGTGTTGCAGAAACATGACTTACAGTTCTTAGGTTTTTCAGAATTCTAAAGGGAAATGTCTCAGTCCTTAATAAAGTCAATTAAAAATCCTAAAGAAAACTAATTCTAATATGAAAGCTACCTTGCTTAAACTTACTTTTTTTTTTTTCTTTTTTTTTTTTGAGTTCAAATATTCATGTTCTTACAGGATAAAAAAAACAGGTTATTGTTTTGGTGGTGACACAGAAATACTGGGAGGATGACTTCTGTTTTGAGGTTTGGGCTAGGTACTTGTTAAATGTCTTGATCAATCTTCATTTCTGTCAGAATTCACTGGATTGCTGTTCCAACTCTGTGTGAGTAAAATTTGACGTGTCCCAACGCTTTGAACTGCCTCTTTTTGTATTGCTTCTAAGGTAGGACTTTTAAGGAGTTGCAGTCTTGTGCTAAGGAAGCTTTTATGAGATGAGATATTTGACCTTTATCAGGCTAATTTCTGTCCCATGCTGAAATCAAGCATACTTTAAAGTTCTGTGATCTGAACTTTTGTGTCAAATAGTCCCCATTGTGTGTTTTTTTCTTTTTTTTTTTTTTTCTTTTCTTTTAAGCCTCAGTGGTACTTAGGAAAAGCCTGGCTTTGTGAAGTATGCGTTTAAAAAAAGCAGAGAGGAGGAGTTGAAATTATTTCAGCAAATGGTTAAGCCAAAGTGTTGGCCCTATCTGTAAGTTACAGTCTTGCCATGTATGTGAGTGTAATTGATGCTTCCATCAGTAAATTGTTTATACTGGACTGCAGTTAAGCTACATTTGTTTTTGATGCTTTGGTTGATAACTCACTTGTATTTCAAAGAATAAAGTGTAGCAATGTGCCCATAATTCTAATTTTAAGGTAACATACCTCTCTACAATTTTTTCTCTTATTTCACTTGCAGATCTGTGTGTCATTCAGAAGAGTCAATCAAAAGTGACTTTTTTTGTTCCATTGCAACCTTTATATATTATATTTATTAAATTGCTGTTTTATATTTATGACCTGGATAATTAAGAGGACAGTAACTCAGTATGTGTTGCCAGTTTCGATGTACTGCACTGCTGCAGCGTTCCTACCGCAACAAATACAGTTTAAACCACGCCTTGATGTTGTCTTCTTTTTAAATAGACTGTCGTTTTCATCTATTAGGGCTTCTTTTTCCCATGAAATTTCAACTGAAAAATGTCAACAATCAGATACTAAGTTTGCCAAGAAGCAAGAAAAAAATATGTTTTTCTCCCTTTCCTGCTTCTAAGTAGCTTATAATTTTGGTACTAAGAATGGATGAAGAGAGTCTGGAATAATAACTGACAACACATACAAGTCACTTTAAATACACAGAAACCTTTGTTCCTTAGATATATTTCCTTTAATACTGTTTCTTTTGGGGCAGCTTGTTGAAGTGACTCAACATTAACCTTCCCATTACTTTAGCATTATCATTATCCATACTTAAGCACTGACAACCTCTATTTTGTAGAATGCATAAAATAAAACCAGTCTTGTGTAGAAGGACTTAGGGATGTTGATTGATGAAAACTCAACATGAGCCAGTTAGTATGCTTTTGCAGCCCAGCATAAAGTTGGCTTTCTGGGCTGTATCAAAGGGAGCATGACTGCTTGTTGAGGGAGGTGATGCCCCCTGCCTCTATTTCAGTCTCATGACGCTCCACCTGGAGCACTGTGCCCAGCAACATAACAAAGACACGGACCTCTTGGGTGTTCAGAAGGATAGTTCCAAGGATGATCAAAAGCCCGGAACACCTCTCCTATGAAAATAGGCTGAGATAGTTCTTGTAATAATTTTTACTCTCCGGTTTGTATCCCAAGAAAGCTAATTCATGGAGGGGATAACAATGACAACAGCAGGATGTTGATAAGTAAATACAAAGTTAATCTTCACTGCTTACAGTCATTGTCCTTTCGCAATTTATGTTATCTTCTAGACATTGAAAATACATTTTTTATTTCTCTTCATACCTGAGGAAAAAAAATGTGAGGAAAACCATGGGTATTTCAAAACTGTTTACTGACAGAAAATGAGGAAGTGCAATGAAGCTGGAGCAAAAATCTACAGGGAGCAGCTGAGGAAACAGGGATTTTTCAGTCTAGAGAAGAGGAGGCTCAGGGGAGACCTTACTGCTCTCCACAAATGCCTGAAAGGAGGTTGTGGTGAGGTGGGGTTGGCCTCTTCTCCTAAGTGACGGTAATAGGATGAGAGGGAATGTGCTCAAGTTGGATATTAGGAAAAATTTCTTCTCAAAAAGAGTGATCAGGCACTGGAGCAGACTGCCTAGGGCAGTAGTGGAGTCACCATCTGTGGAGGTGTTCAAGAAATGTGTAAATGTGGCACTAAGGGACACGGTTAGCGAGCGTGGTGGTAGTGGGTTGATGGTTGGATTAGATAATCTTAGAGGTCTTTTCCAGCCTTAATCATTATATGATTCTGTGATTATATGAGATGTTTTCCCTGTGTAATGGTGGTGGTACATGCAGACTTCTAAAAAATGGGGAATAAGCATGCTTTATACAATATTTAGCAGTGTTGTGGTCTTCGTAGAATTCAGCAGGTCATACTCAAAGTTAGTTGGGATCATAGTCTTCATCAAAAACTATTCATGCCATATGATTATGGCTTGATAGTGTGTAATTTACAGTTTTTCCTTCAGTAGGATATTAAGACCACTTACACAAGATTCATTTGAGTTTATTGAACCTCAGTGCTGATCAGTGGGCAAAGCTCTCTGTATGAAGTAAATGTAAGGGCAGAGGCCCAAATTTTCAGACAGTGGTGAGCTGAACTCCACTAGTTGCTCACTTGCTCCCTGTCCCTCCATCAGTGCAATGGGGGAAAGAATCAGAAGACCCTGCAGTTTCATTTTGGAACATTACATGATATAGTATAGAATATTGCTTTGGTTATTTGGCATCATCTGTCTTAGCTGTGTCCCCTCTTCCCCACCTCCACGCTGTTTGCTGAGGAGGCTGTGAGAAACAAAAAGGAGGGACTTGATTTGTGAAAGCCCATCATAGCAATAGATAGAACATCAGTGTGTTATTAGAACTTTTTTAGTCACAAATCTAAAATGCAATTCTGTATGTGCTTCCATGAAGAAAATTAACTCCATTTTTTCAGAATCAAATCTCTGTTCCCCTTCACTGAAAGAAAACCGAAGAAATTAAAAGGCAAATTTTTCACTAGGACAATATTCTGCATGCAAAATAACGTCCTCATGTTTGAAGTATCAAAAGTGATACTGAATGCGTTACTTTATTCATATTTTGTTTGCAGATATAAAGGAAACTTGGAAATAGATATTTTTTTTTTTCTCGGAGTACTTAGAAGTTGTCAATAAACTAATTAGATAGTACTCATTTAGTGGCACACTGCTATGGCATACTATACATTATTCAGAATAAACATTTTTTAATCTAGAATGAATGAAGGCACCTTTAAAAAGGATGCAGTAATGTGGCAAAGGACGTGCTGCTGTAGCAATTTATGTGCTGTCATTTGGTTATAAACCATACTGTGAGCATGCTGAGTGAGATTAATCTGGCATAACTTTAGATGTGTCTGTCTGGACTTGCTCTCCTTTTATAGTCAGTGAAAACTACTACATTGCTGTGGTAAGAGTTGTTTGATCCTAATGTTGCATCTAAATTCAGCGAGAGAATCACTTCTCAGATTCACCTTTTATTTTCCACTGATGGAAAAAGAGCTTTGAAAATGCACTTCGATCACAACAACCCTGTGCAATGCTACAGGCCTGGGACAGAGTGCCTGAAAGACTGTGAGGTGGTAAAGGTTCTGGAGGTGTTGACAGTTGGCTGAACATGAGCCAGTAGAGTGCCCAGGTGGCAAAGAAGGCCAGCAGCATCCTGGCTTGCATCAGAAGTACTGTAGCCAGTGGGAGCAGGGAGATCATCCCTTTGTACTCAGCAATGGTGAGGCTCCACCTCATGTACTGTGTTCAAGTTTTGGGCCCCTCACTACAAGAAAGACACTGAGGCCCTGGAGCATGTCGAGAGAAGGGCAGTGAAGCTGTGAGGGGTCTGGAGCACAAGTCTAATGGGGAGCAGCTGAGGGAACTGGGATTGTTCAATCTGGAGAAGAGAAGGCTCAGGGGAAACCTTTTCATTCTCGACAATGCCTGGAAGGATGTTGTGGCGAGGTAGGGGTCGGCCTCTTCTCTCAGGTTACAGCAACAGGACTAGAGGGAATGGCCTCAAGTTGCGCCAGAGGAGATTCAGGTTGGATATTAGGAAAAATTTCTTCTCAGAAATGGTGATGAGGCATTGGAACAGGCTGCCCAGGGGAGTGGTGGAGTCACCATAACTGGAGATGTTTAAGGAAAGTGTAGATGCATTATTAGGGATGTAGCTTATTGGGCAGTACTGGTGGTAGGTGAACAGTTGAACTGGATGATCTTGGAGGTCTTTTCTATCCTTTATGATTCTATAATTCAGATTTCTAAAGAACTCCGACAGTTAACACATTTTATATGTATGTATGTGTATATGTGTGTGACCAGCACATGCATTGGTCGCTGAGAAGTTTCATTTAGCATTCTAAACACTTTTACATGAAGAAATCTTCATTCATGCACTTGAAGAATAATCCTTATAAAAACCCTGAATTAATTCAGTAGAAATTAAATGTTTTAGTTAATGACGTGAAAATAATAGCTTTCTTTTCTGCCTGGGACCACCACCTCTTTTGTCACTAATGTGTTTCAGTGCTTGAAATGGAGCCCTATCTTTATAAAAGAAGCAGTAGCGATATGACTGTATTTTGAACTCACTGGTAATTACAAAGTCAATGAAATAATGTTTTTGTAGAAAAGATGTTCCATTTTGAACAAGTACTATTCTGGAATTTTATGTGATGACTGTTGTTAACAAAGGTAGAAAGATTACTAGTTTTCTCTTTTAACGGTGAATTAAGTTAGAATTTTAAGAGATTACCACTGCTATCCCAGCTGGTTATTTCTGTCCTTTTCCCTTGGAAATTTGTTCCAAACCCAGACAGCTGTTTTGTAACGCTCAAGAGATATATGAACATTAGGGAATGGAAGAGAATTAATGAATTTGTTTCACTGTTTGTTTTCAAACTGATTATCTCCTGTACTTGCAAGGCAAAGTTGATTACCATAATCATACACACATATATTTAAACCTAAAATGGTTCTCACAAAGTAGCCGAAAACAGATGAGAATGCTTGTTGTATTGTCTGTGATATGTCCTGATTATTCTTGGCTTTAGAAAACATTGAGCAAATGTGGTAGCAGTTAATTAGGAGAGGGAAGAATGGAGTGCCTTGGTATAAATCTGACCTGGATATTCTAGAACTGTAGTAATGATACCATTGTGATAGTTTAATTCTTTGATGGCATTGACTGCCTGGTATCATGGAATTTATCTTCTTCATTTTGGATTAAATGAACACAGATAGCAATCTAGTATGAAGGAAGCTAGAAAGATGTGCTACTTTGATGGCAGCGAATAGCAAATTTTGAGATGGAAGTGTTTAGATATATGCTAATATACTTTAATCTTGACTGCTATATAAAGAATAAATCTGTGTTAATGTAGGTGGAAGAAAAAGATGTGTTGAAAACTGGTTTTTGTTGCTGATAACTGCAAATTTATTTCACTTCAGACAAAAATGAAACTGAAAAACTATCTTTGCTTACTTGAAAATGTTTTCAAATTAAATACAAGACACAAATCATAGAATCATAGGATGGGTTAGGTTGGAAGGGACCTTAGAGTAGTTCCAACCCACCAGCTGCCACTTACCAGCACAGGCTTCCCAGGGCCCCATCCAACCTGGCCTTGAATATCTCCAGGGATGGCACATCTACAGCTCCTCCGGGCAGCCTGTGCCAGTGCCTCACCACCTTTTAAATGAAAAAATTTCTTCCTAACACCTAACCTAAATCTCTCCTCTTTTAGTTTAAAGCCATTCCCACTTTTCTTTGCTATCAGACCATGTAAAAAGTTGGTCCTCCTCCTCCTGGTAAGCTCACTTCAAGTGCTGGAAGGCTGCAGTGAGATCTCCCGGGAGCTTTCTCTTCTCCAAGCTAAACAAACCCAAATTCCTTAACCTTTCTTCACAGGAGAGGTGCTCCAGCCCTCTTTTCATGGCTCTTCTCTGGATCCACTTTAACAGGTCCATATCCTTCTGTACTGGGGCCCCAGTACTCCAGATGAGAATTTACAAGGGCAGAGAAGAGGGGGACAATCCCCTCCCTCTCCCTGCTGGCCACCCATCTGGATTTAGCAGGCAGCCACTGCTGGCGTGAGCCTCCTTTTCGTTCATCAAGACTCCCAAGTCCTTATCCTTACACAAGTCCATTACATCAGTTGTCTTTCCTTTATCCACCAGTGCTGTCACTCCAAGAAGTCCCAGATGGTTATAGACTGCACCCTTGAATTCATCATTTCAACTAACATGATATTTGAGGAAACAAAAAGTTGTTTAGGAAGTTTTATTAGCTAACAGTAATTTTCAGCTGTACAGATTAGTAATTCTTTAGATAGCAAATCAAAGAAGGATTAGAAAGATACTCAAATTAACAGAATGCTCAAATTAACAGAAAAATGCAATTTAGACACCATGAAAATTCTTCCAAAATTTGAGTGCAGAACATGAGAAAGTAGGCTATTTTGAGAAATTTGTGATATTTTATGTATTGGCATGAAAGTAAGTGTAAAGAAAAATGTTTTAATTAATATTCCTGTTGTTCAAATTTTGACATTTTATTGTTTTGGCTTTTTTTGTGTGTGTATTTGTTCTACTGAGCCATTTTCTTTAGCACAATGCACTCAGTGTTTTTGTTTTAACTGTAGCAATATCAAATGCCTCTATAAATGTTTTCTTGCAACACATGTAATTATTAGGATTCTTGTATTTGACTTTTTTTTCCTCTTTTTATCCCCACTACAGATGAATTTGTGTTGAAAACCTCTGTATCCCCAGGGGTTTGGTTTGGGTTTTGGTTTTTAATAAAATCATGCTCGAATAACTTCTGACCTATACTTTGAATTTTCATTCAGAATTGCTGTCATACTGATGCTTCATTTCTATATTTCGTCAAATATTGCCATATTTCCTATCCTCTGTTTATTTGATATTTTTTTCTAGTTTGGCAGCTATCTTCAGTATCTTTGTTTCAATCTATTCTTCAGATCTTGAAGAATCTGATTCTGAAGAACTCTGATTTTTCAAACTGTGTAAATATCGTAGGTGTTCAAGCACATATTTTACTCTGCTTCTTAATTCATCTGAATGTATTGTCAGATATATGTAGACAATTCCTGTATTTTGGGGACTATTTAACCTTTGTTCTAGCCATATGTGGGTAAAAGAGCAGCCTAAGCTCTGTATAGATGCAGAAGCTCATGAATAAACACTTCTATTGCATATTGTAATGAATGGGAGAAGCTTGCTGAGGAATGGCGACAGCATTCAGAAGAATGGAGAATGAGTAATGCAGCTGCCTTTGAGGATGGTGGCGTGGGTTTAAATTCTTGGAGCAATTTGCAAGGCGTATCAACTTGTCATTTTAAACAACCGTAGGATAGAGAAGATAGCCTAATTTGCAATAGCTGCAAGTTCAGTACTTCTTTGTGAGGAGCTATGTTGTTGGCCATATTCATCTAGCTTGAAACCGGGGTGTGAAATTAGTTTGCTTCTTCATTTATTACAGCTTTGCTGTGAAAGATGCAGAATAGTTTAAAAGCAGTGTGTGACCTTGGCGAAATACATGCAATAAATCAAGATACTTAATCACAGTGAAAGCATAGTCTTTACTGAATATTAAATTGTCATTTGAAGAATGCAAAGTAAGACTGAATGTTTGACATAACAAAAAGATTGTATTTAATCTATAAGATATAGAAAGAGCACTGATTTATGGTGTAATGTACCAGCTACTGTAACGATATGCTTGTATTCATACTCTAGCTGAAGTCTGTCTTAGAACAGAAGCCTTCTGCATGTTGTGTTAAAAATAAGCTACTTGATGGCAGTAAGATTTAACTCTTTATATCTGGTACTGCACTCAGAATTGTACCCAAGTTGTAAAGTTGCAAGCTCATTATAAATTTTTCCAGTTACTTACTGATAGTCTTTAATGTCACTTAGTTGGTTAAAGTAGTGCTCATACTGGCTTCAAGCTCTTTTCTGGATGATAATAGTGAATTTCAGTCATATTGTAAATGTAGGGAAAATTATAAAAATACAAAGTGGTACTAGTTTGCATTTACTAACTTTGAACTTATTACCTGAGCGCTTGTTATCATAAAAAAAACTTTTCAGCTCTTTATAGTTGGTGTCTTTAAACAGCATTAAATAACTTTTTGGTTCTGCAGCAAACTTGGCCCTTTCGTTAGTATCAACACCTGTTACTACCCTATTATACTGGTGTTAGTCCTCTGATAACTTCCCTATGTTGTAAAGACTGATTGTCTATTCCTTCTCTTTTCTTACTATCTTTTCCTGGGGAAATGCAGGTATAGAATTTTTTTTTTTTTTTTTTTTTTTTTTTAATTGTGGTTGTTGTATTTATTTTTGTTGGCTGAAATTT
>JAOWBP010052569.1:0-12739 GCA_028571105.1 Tragopan temminckii
ACCCCCCCCGGCCCTCCACCCGCAACCTCCCCCCGCTCCGCCCGCCTCCACTTGTTGCTGCCCGCCGGGGCCGCGCTGGCTGCGGGCGGAGGGCGGATTTAATCCGGGGGGGTGGCTTGGGAGGAGGTGGAGGTTGCAGCCTCCCCTGCCGGCCCCCGGCAGCCAGCGGTGTCCGGCTCGGCTCCATCCCGCTCCCCTCGTCCGGCGCCGGGGCTGGCGGAGGCCGGAGCGAAGGCTGAGCCCCCCCCCGTTCTGCCCTCCCCAGTCCCATCGCTGCTCCCCTCGGCCGCCTCCGCCGACCCCCGACTCCTCGCCCGGAGGAAGGGTGCGCGTAGCGCGCGTCTCCCGTCCACCGAAATCTATGATCAGCTCGGTGTGTGTCTCCTCCTACCGCGGACGCAAGTCGGGGAACAAACCACCTTCCAAAACATGCCTGAAGGAAGAGATGGGCAAAGGGGAAGACTCGGACAAGATCACCATCAACGTAGGGGGCACCCGGCACGAGACCTACAAAAGCACCCTACGGACTTTGCCGGGCACCCGCCTGGCCTGGCTCGCCGACCCCGATGCCCAGAGCAATTTTGACTTTGATGGTAAAAGCAATGAGTTCTTCTTCGATCGTCACCCCGGGATCTTCTCCTACGTCCTCAACTACTACCGAACCGGCAAGCTGCACTGCCCGGCTGACATCTGCGGGCCCCTCTTCGAGGAGGAGCTCACCTACTGGGGCATCGACGAGACCGACGTGGAGCCCTGCTGCTGGATGACGTACCGCCAGCACCGCGATGCTGAAGAGGCCCTGGATATCTTTGAGAGTCCTGAACCTGGAGGAGGAGCCGGAGGAGAGGAGCCCGAAGAGGAAGGGGGTAGGGAGATGGCCCTTCAACGCCTGGGCATGGAGGACAGGCCGCCGGGGGCGGCGGGGGCTGCCGGAGGGGGTGGCTGCTGTCGGAATTGGCAGCCCAGGATGTGGGCACTCTTTGAGGATCCCTATTCATCCAAGGCAGCAAGGGTAAGCTCCCAAAATGTGCTGGTGAATGGGGTTGGGGCCGTGCTAAGGTACGTCTCCATCTCCCCATCTTCAAGAGTGGGATGGACTCTTCATTGCGTATCGTGCTCCTGGCCATCTCCCATCCCATGGGAAGCCCCATTGGATATCCCATTCCTGACCATCTCCCATCCCATGGGAAGCTCCATGGGGTATCCCATTCCTGACCATCTCCCGTCCTATAGGAAGCTCCATGGGGTATCCCATTCCTGACCATCTCCCATCCCATGGGAAGCCCCATTGGATATCCCATTCCTGACCATCTCCCATCCCATAGGAAGCTCCATGGGGTATCCCATTCCTGACCATCTCCCATCCCATGGGAAGCTCCACTGGGTATTGTGCTCCTGGCCATCTCTCATGCCATGGGAAACCTCTTCCATCGTCTCCCCATCCCTTCCCAATGCACCACATATGGGCTGAGGCTGGGGGTTCCGTTCACACCCTTGGGTGCTGCTGAGCAACTCCTGGCCTGTCACGGAGGTGTGGGACTGTCTGGGAGAGCCCTCGGCAGGGCCGAGCCCTGGCAGAGTTTCAGGATGCTCTAGGACAGACAGGACTGTTTCCTCTTGCTTGTGGGTGTGTGTGTACACCAAAAAGACAACACTTAATGGGACCGTGCCCTGGCACGTGTGAGTGCTGGCAGGAGATGCTGGGTAGGGAAATACCAAAATCGAGTCCTGAAGTAAATGGGATCCTTACCTTTGTCTCCAGGGAGCTCGTACCCCTCTTCAGGCCCCAGAAGGTGCCCCATGCAGCCCTGCTGGTGCCCTGCACCCATGCCCCCCGCTGTCACCACACTGATGCAGCCCACACTCAGCATACGGTCCCCATCAGCACGTGTGAGCACAGGCTCACAGCTGCGGCTCTCACACACACACACACACACAGTCCTCTCAGAATCATAGGATCACAGCATGGTTGTGTTGGAAAGGATCTAAAAGATCACCCAGCCCAATCTGTGCCGTGGGTCGGGTCTCCTCCAGCTCAGGCTGCCCAGGACCACCCATGGCTTCATGCACTGCAGGGATGGGACACTCACAGCTCTGGGCAGCAGTGCCACGGCCTCAGCCACATTGCAGAAGGCCCCCCGACATGTCAGGCACCATTTGCCCCCAGCGAAGCCGTGTTGGCTGTTTCTGTCCTCCGTGTGCCTTAGGAGAGCTTCCAGAAGGATCTGCTCCATGACCTTGCAGGACACAGAGGTGAGGCTGGCTGGCAGCCCTTCCCCTTTTCCAGTCAATGGGAGCTTTGCTGGACTGCCACAACTTCTGAAATGTGACAGGGAATGGCTCAGCATTCATCCCCCAGTTCCCCCCACAACCCTTCCATGCACCTCATGCAATCTCTGTGCATATTTGGCATCCTTACACATCTGCAACCCCATCTCCCACAGTGGGCATCTCCTCATGCTCCCAACGCCTGCCTTTGGGCTCTTTGGGTTCACAGCACAGCCTGGGCTCTGCCTTCCAGAGAGCCTCTCCTCCCCAGTGCTCTTAGATCATCCCTAAAGTGCTGCCCACTGACCCCAGACACCTTTCCACCCCATTCCAAGGCCATCTGGCCCCATCCATGCACGCTCCCCCTGCTGTACCCATGCCACACACACACACACACACACGTGGGCATTTGGGAACAAAATGAATTCTGGATGCTTTTAGAGGTGCAAAAACCCATCAATGGTAAGAAATCCTGGAGGCATTTCCCACCCACAGCAATGCGGAGGGCAGGGGTCACTTTGTCAAGGAGGTGTTTTTGCAGCTAACACAGGAACAGCAGACACACACACACAGTATTGGGGCAGCAGAGCTTTCCTTGCTGCAGAAGGGGTGCCCAATCCTCTCCCCATCTCGGGGGTCTCACTGCATCTGAGCGTTGAAAGGCCCCGAATTCAAAATGAAGAACCACAGCACCAAAAAGATGGAGCAGAGCAATTCAGTTCGGGTTTTTGTTGTTCCGTGCTGAGCTGCTACAGGAAAGGCATTCGCTAAACAGAAGCAGCAGGAGGGAGCCAGGCTGCGAGGTCTGACTGGGAGCTAATGGGATGGATGGAGCAGCACTGGGCTGTGCTGGGAGCTCCCTGCTCCCTTCCTTCTGTGCCCCCTGAGATAAGGGCTCAGCTCAGCACTGCTGCGGGAACGACCAACTTCCAGCCGTGATTCTTGCAGGGTCGTATTTTCCATGCAGAGATATCAACGCGGTTTTGCAATATTTGGGAGAACTGCTTCAACAGAAGGGGCAACTGAAGTGCACCCGACCCAGGTGACAGCAGCCTGCCCAGTGCTCTCACTTACTGCAGGGATCTGTCACCAGTTTGGTGTCACCACTCAGCATGGGATGCCCCTTTGGTGCCACATTCGTGGATCCCACTCCAAACTGGGAGCAATGCAGCGGGATTTTTAATACTGCCCCATTCTGGGGTACCCCTGCTCTTTGGCAGTGCTGGCTGTTGGGGTTTGGGGATGCTGCACTCACCAAACCTGGCAGCAGGGGAAGGAGTGTTGCCCCTACATCCTGTGACAGCGGTGACTAAGAGTCTCAGGGGCCGAATTTCTCCATTCTTTGCTCCTTCTCACACCTGGAGCAGCCCCTGGGGCTCTGAGTCAGTTGGTTTGTGGCTATTTCCATCTTCCTCTCCCTCCACCATCTCTCTCCCAGCGTCTGGTTAGATGCCATCCAAGTTCAGCATCGATCTCCACCGCTCCCCATTGGAAGCTGCTCTGACTGTGGTTTTAGCTCTGCTTCCAAACTCTGCTTACGTGTACCTCCTCCTTTTTTTCCCCTTTGCAGCACTGACCTCATGCCCATTGGGACCTCCAGGCTGGAGACCCCATGCAGGGAGATGGCTTTTTTGGGATCGCCCTTCCCATGCTGCATCCAAGCACAGGGATCATCTGCAGGCTCTGGGGAACTCGTTTAGTGGGACTCACAGTGCTGTGTTGGTGGTTGCTGTGTATAGACACGGATTTTATGTTATTTTAAAGACATTTAGGGGGAAAAAAAAAAAAAAGAGGTTGGAGCAAAACAGGGGTTAGCACTGGGCTACCTCAGGTCAGGTCTTCAGCTGACACAAAACTGCAGCAGCACTGCTGAGTGTGGGGGGGGGCACTGCTTGGCACTGGCTGTGAACCTGATTCCTATTTTTAGTGGATGCTGTTGCTCCTGGGGCTGTCAGCTCTCACCTCCACGGCTCACACAGCAGTTCTGTTCCATTGCTCTACTGCTCCTTCAGGGCAGTGCAAGGTCTCACCACCCGGCTCTGCTGGGGGATAGGAAGAGTCTCAGCCCATCCCCAGCACCCATCGCTGGGGGGAGAATCATCTTCCAGAGGTTTCTCCGCTGATTTGAGTCTGTTTAAACTTCACACCTCACTTTGGGACGGAGGGATGATGCTTTTCTCTATGCCAGACCCACGTGGGTTTGCCCTTGGGGACACCCCGTGAGGATGCTCTCACATTACCACCGGTGCTGGGGCTGTTTTTTCTCCAGCGTGACTCAGGGCTGTCTCCTCTGCTGATTCACTCCAGCCAACGACCCGGACTGTTGCCTCCAGCAGCTCGTGGTGCAGAGTGCAGCTGGGCAGGGGGGTTTGCAATGCCGTGAGCCGTGCAGTGGGAGCAGCAGATTGCATCCTGCCTGGTGCAGGCAGCTGTGTTAGCAGCAAAGGGCGCTGGAGCAAAATCTGCTCCCATGAAACCAAAGCAGCCCTGGATGGAGGGAGATGGAGATGGAGATGATGGAGATGGAGATGGAGTTGGAGATGGAGATGGAGTTGGAGATGGAGATGGAGATGATGGAGATGGAGATGGAGTTGGAGATGGAGATGGAGATGGAGATGATGGAGATGGAGATGGAAGGATTTTCTGCTCTGATGCTTTTTTCAGGGGTTCTTGACCATTTCCCAGACGTCACATTAGGTTCATGGAGTAATAGAATGGCCTGAGTTGGGAGTTTGGTTTGAATGCAGGGGAAAGCTCTTTGACTTAGTCCTCTCACAGCTGCATTCTCCCCTGTGTGCCCAGTGCAGGATTGCTCCAAACAGAGGCGGTGGCAGGTCTGCCTTCATTCCCATCACTGTCACTTCCAGCACATCTCCAGCCACAGCTGGAACTCAGCACACCTTCCCCAGTCTGTACCATTGGAGGAAGGTCCTGATGGCCTCAGGCTCTGAGGTTTGCTGGCAACTGATGGGAAGTTATGAAATCATGGAATCATAGAAGCATAGAATATCCCAAGTTGGAAGGGACTCACCAGGATCACCGAGTCCAACCCCTGGCTCCACACAGGAACACCCAAACAACAAAACCTCCCCATTCTCCATCCTTGGTCTTGAGGTGGGTGGCAGCAGCACTGCTCCCAGGGTGTTTTGAGCCTCATTTTTATCAGATGAGGACTTCTCCCATCCCTGCTGTTGCCATTTGCTTGCAGGGATGAGAAGAGATGTACTAAACTCAGGTGACACCAGCAGCGTGCCTCAGGCTGCCCTGCAGTTATCGTCATGGTGCTCCATAACATCAGCGCTCTCCCCAGCCAGGTGACCCAAATCTTTCCACGCATCCTCAGGAAATTTAGCTAACAGCTTGGGTAATTCTGCATTTGCAGGTAGTTGCTTTTGCCTCGCTCTTCTTTATCCTGGTCTCCATCACGACCTTCTGCCTGGAGACACACGAGGCCTTCAACATCAACGTCAACGTGACGGAGACCCTCGTGGTGGGCAACACCACGACGATCCTGCTGACGCACAAAGTGGAGACGGAGCCCATCCTCACCTACATCGAAGGGGTCTGCGTCCTCTGGTTCACCCTCGAGTTCCTGGTTCGTATCATCTGCTGTCCAGATAAGCTTCTCTTCGTTAAGAACATGCTCAACATCATTGACTTTGTGGCCATCTTGCCCTTCTATCTGGAGGTAGGTCTCAGTGGCCTGTCCTCCAAAGCTGCTCGGGATGTGCTGGGTTTCCTGCGAGTGGTTCGTTTTGTCCGGATCCTTCGGATCTTCAAGCTGACCCGGCACTTTGTGGGTCTCCGTGTGCTGGGTCACACACTGCGGGCCAGCACCAACGAATTCCTGCTCCTCATCATCTTCCTGGCTTTGGGGGTCTTGATTTTTGCCACCATGATCTATTACGCCGAGCGGATCGGAGCCAAGACGTCCGACTCCAGCGGGAGCGACCCGACTCACTTTAAGAACATCCCCATCGGGTTCTGGTGGGCCGTGGTCACGATGACGACGCTGGGCTATGGTGATATGTACCCCAAGACCTGGTCGGGCATGGTGGTGGGGGCTCTCTGTGCGCTGGCCGGGGTGCTCACCATCGCCATGCCTGTGCCCGTCATTGTCAATAACTTTGGGATGTACTATTCGCTGGCCATGGCCAAGCAGAAGCTGCCAAAGAAGAAGAAAAAGCATATACCCCGTCCGGCCCCGATGGACTCCCCCACCTACTGCAAATCTGAGGAGAACTCACCCCACAACAGCACCCAGAGCGACACTTGCCCCTTGGCGGTAGAGGAAGGGGTGGCTGAGCGGAAGCGGTCAGGTGAGACCCCAAAGGTGGGCCAGAGGGAGGGGGAGACATCTGGGAGACCCCAAGGCTGTGGCTCTGTTCCCATATGCTGCCACTGGCTCGCGGGGTGCTGAGGTCTTGGTGCAGAATGGGACACCTGGGTATGGGGAGTGGTGTTGGTGGATCTCCCACTAGGGAGGGCCATATTCTGCTCTCCAAACACAGACCGAGTCACCTTGGTGTGATTCAGGGTGTCCCTGCCTGGTGTACATCCTGCTTACCCTGACAGAGGTAAGACCACTGACCCAACTGCTGCAGACCACAGATCCAACTCTTGCAGACCATCATCCCAATCCCCATCTCACTTTGGCAGTGTCCCTGGGGTCAGTTTTCTTTTCCTTCCTCCTGCCGTAAATCAGGGCGTGCTTCACCAAAACTGATAACTCCACAGATACTGCCTGGGGCCTGACCTCACTTTCCCATTCATCTCCAATGAGATGTGGTCTCCCTGCACAGCGAGCCCAGCGCTGCCCAGGCAGGAGCAAAATCAGCCTCCATACATTTGTACTTTGGTCTCATGCACTGAGCTGGAGTTTGGGGCATTCCCAGTGTGTTCTCCTGGCTAGAAGAAGAGATGTCCCTGTCTCTGCACAGCCCAGCTGCGGGCAGCATCACTTGGGCTGAGCTAGGGGAATGGTGGGCACCCAGCATATTTTTTTTCCAAGTGCCTGCACAGCCCATCTGCCCCAGGAGACCCCACAGTGGGAAGCAGGAGGAGCCGTCAAAAGCCCATCCCTTCACTCCAGCACTGATTCAGGAACTCAGGATGGGTCTTCAGCGTGCAGAGCATCTTCTCAGATGGCAACCCAGAGTCAGGTGGCGTAAATCAGCACTTCCCCAAGCAGCTCCTATTGCAGATGGTGTGAATTTGGAAGAGCAAATTCCCATCAGCTGTGGGGGTGGATTTCAAAGACCCAGGGGGGTGTTTCTCCTCTGGCTGGCCCTACAGGGTATACAGCCTTCAGTAGCAGGAAGAGTTGTTGTTTGCTGCTTGGGGTTAAGACTTAGCGTGGTTCTGCTTCCCTGGTAGCTGTAATTTAGCTTGGATGTGCCTGGAGTTTGGGGAGCTGCTCTGAGCTACCTATGATCTCGTTGCATGGGTCTGATGAGCCCCTTCTGGCCACCCTGAGCGTGTTGCCTTGCAGGTTCCTCCTGCTGATGGGTGTCTGCTGCCCTTCTTGCAGACTCCAAGCAGAATGGTGAGGCCAATGTGGTGCTGTCAGACGAGGAGCAGCCGCTGTCCCCATCTGATGAGGAGAAGCGGCCCATGCGACGCTCAAGCACCAGGGACAAGAACAAGAAATCCTCCACGTGCTTCCTCCTGGCCACAGGTGACTTCTCCTGCACAGCAGATGGAGGCATCCAGAAAGGTACAGTCAGGGCTGGTGCTGGGAGCCGTGGGTTGGGGGCAAGGCTTCCTGCATCTGTTTGAGGCTGGGATTCATCTCCATCTGCCTGCCTGGCTCTTCTCTGCTCCCTCCATTTCCAGGCCCCCAAGTCCCCTTGTTTCTCTGCCTCTCCATCTGCTTCATTTCCATCCATAGGGTCTCTCTGTGGCAGCTCTTACCTTCTTGTTTTCTCCCCTGATTGCCACCGTTTGAGGTCTGGGACCCAATGCTTGTCAGGCTGCCTTCCATGGGGACAGCCCTGTGCCTCTGCTCCCCTCACCCACCCATCTCAGGGCGCTGTGCCTCTCCTGAGGAGGTGGTGAGATTGTGGCTGAAGCAGGTCAGAAGGTTTTCAACAGGGAAAAAGAGTCTGTGGTCTTTTCTCCGTCCCTTCCTTCTCCTCCTCCGATGCCTTTTGGTGGCTTTGAGTGTGGGGAATCGTGCTGTGTCAACTGCTGCCTTGCCAAAAGCACGGGGTTGCCAGGAAGGCTGTCTCCTCCGGGTTTAGAAAATGAGCTTTGGGAAGTGTTGGGAGAAAACTGTGGGGGAGACCAGCCAGGAAAACACAGAGCTCTTCTTCCAGTGACAAAGAGACAGTCTTCTTCAGTTGGGTCCCTTTGCATCCTCTGCCCATCTGGAGACATGGGATCCACCTGCACCCTGGATTGCTGGGTTAATCCTTAGGGCATGGCCCAGTTCTTTAGTTTTCCTGCTCTCCTGTATGTCCGAGGGGGTTTGGGAGGACGCAGAGCTGCAGCACTGACCTACTTCTCCCTTCTCAGCACCGCTTAACCCCAGTTAGTCCCAGTCCCTCACCCCAGTGCATGGAAGCTGGGGCCAGGCAGAGAAAAGGATGATGCTGTGCTTTGCAAGCCCTCAATTTGTTGCTTGGCAAAGAGGCAGGGTCTCATTTTGGGGGCTGTGACCCCCAGCCGTGGTGCTTTGGTCCATCCCACACCCCCAGTGCCTTTTGCTCCCCGGGCTCCAGCAGCCCTGGAGTTGTGGGTTGGTGTTTGGGGATGATGGCAGTTATTACATTAGCAGGAGCAAATTGGTTGCTTTCTCCTGGGAAATCAAGGATTCCCTTTGGTGTTCCCACACAACCTCTTCCCTTAAAAAGAGGGGAAAAAAAAAAATAAAAGCCGCGTTCATCTTTGGGCAGCAGAGCGTTATACAAATATGTGCTCAAAGTTCTCTGTGCTTTGCCTGGAAGGGCTGTTTTCTCTGAAGTTGGGCTCTTTGCTCACTGCATGCTAAAGAGAGGAGAAGGGTTCTGCTTCTGCCCTGGGGAGGACACAGGAAGGGATGGGGGGAGGATGGAAGCCTGTGCTGCCTTCATCCTTGGGAGATGCTCAGGTCAGGCAGCTCTTCAGCTGAGGAATTGCAGCTGGGACCCCTTGAAGCCGATGGAAAATCTAACTGCTGAGGATGCAGTGCAGCTTTTGCTGGGCTCCCAAACTGCGTGACTTGGGTTGGGATGGGAGGGACCTTAAAGACCGCTTAGTTCCAAGAAAGAAGGCCAGGAAATGAATACTGCTGTCATTTTCCTTGTGTGGTAGCAGTAAGAGTTCTTCAGAGGGGCACTGTGGTGATCTCTGGGTGGTTCTACCCTTCCTGCAGATATCAGAGTGCTTTATTGCAATTAAAAATGCATGTCTATGTGGGTCGCTCACCCTCCTGAAGGCTCTGCTGGAGGTGGCCTGGTGTTCAGCAACGTGTGAGACCCTTTAAGGAAGGGAAAACCTCAGTACTTGCCCCATTGTGGATAGGCAGGTGGGACTCTGGTTCAGGCTGACATCTTCCATGGTGACACATCCCAGTGTGGATAGGGGCAGAGGGCAGAGCATCCTCCCGTGTTCGTGCCTGAGGGTGCTGGAAGCTACAGAGCACCTCTTCCTGATTTATCTCCTGCTGAGGCTGTTTGTTCTGGTACTGGGATGCTGGCAGCTCTGCAAATTGAGATGAGCTTGGTTCGGAGCCCGATTCGCTGATGGCCATCTGTCAGATGCTGGGACAGGTACCCATGTCTGTACAAGCTGTGGAAATCAGAAGACGGGGCTGCTTCAGGAACATGCTGCAGATCTTGGCGGCTGCTATGGTTGGAGCACTGATGCCAACAGTTGGTTTCTCTGGGGGCAGCTCAAAGAGAAAAGCCCCCCTGCCCACCACCCCTCGGATGGAACCAGAATGCAGTGTGACGCCTGCATGGTGGCATTTGCCTTGTGTCCCTTTGGCTGCTTCCAGTGGGGTCACTTTCCTTCCTCTCTGCTGCTGGGGGTTGCTGCAGACCCCTTATCTCCCTCCAGCAAAGAGTCCTGCTGGGACTCAGATACTGGCATGGCTCTTGGCACCTGAGCACATGTCCTCTGCTTTCATGCAGCGATATGGAGGCAGGACAAGGCTAGCAGCAAGCAAGGTGGGTTAGGATGGTCTAGGAGCAGCAAGGCAGAAACCAGAGCAGCCCTTCTAGAGAGGGCATAGTGAATGGGGGAATGGCGTTAAATGGAGAGAATGGGATTTACCACCTTTAGCAGCGCCTAGCATTGCAAAGCACAAAGTCTTTAGCTTGGCTGCCAGAGCTCAGTGCATCACGGCACTGATTTCACTCTGCTTCTTGCTATTAGGGCAGAGCCACGCCTGGCATGCAGACCGAGTGCTCACGTGAGCATCTGCTGGTGATGCTCGGCTGGGAGGGTGCGGGGACAAACCCACGTTTGCACAGGGACACGAGTGTGAGTGCGTGCAAGCAGCACGCGGGCACCAGGCTGCTGGTAAACGCACACGTGTTGCTGAGCTCTGCTGCCTGCTTGCATTACCCCATCCCCATCTGCTGCTGGCTCAAAGCATGTGTGAGCATGCACGTGCACCACAAGGATTTGCATCGTGGGGTGCACGGGACTGCTGGCTCCTGGGGTGCGCGCTGCTCCTTGGCAACAAGTGCGTTTTGAAAGCAATCCTGGTGACCTCAGTTAGCACCTGCATGGCTTGCTGGGAGAGCAGCTCCTCAAACTAAGTGCATTGGTGGCAATTAGCACAGCGTGGCCCTTGGTGGAAGCCACAGCGGCCTTCAGGGCTGGGGCAAACATCACAGCTCAGGGCTCGCGTGGGACCCCTTAGCTAGGACTGCTGTTTGGACATCAGTTCCATTTTCAGTGCAAATACTTGGTTTCTTTCCCCAAGAAGTGTTGCTTTTGACCTGGGAGAACATCTGGCTGTTGCTTTTCCATCTGAGCCCATGCAGTTTCTGGCTTTTGGGGGGTATGCAAAGAGCTCCCACACTTACAGAAACGGAAATATTCGCTCTTCAGTGTGATTGCTCACGGAAAATCCTGAGCGTTTCTACCTGCTCCTCTGCATACAGAAAGGTGTCAGCAGCAGCTTGCTGCTTAACAATCCAGAGCTGGGGGAATAACTCCTTTCAAATCCCACGTTTGTTTGAATTCCACTGCTTTCCCCAATCACTTCAGCTCACAAACTGCCCGGACTCATCCCTCATTCAGACAGCAGGCCCAGCAGTGGGGTGACGCAGTGCCCCAGCACGGCTCCACGCTGTGGGGCACCCCCTGGAGAAGGGGTGGCTGTGGGGTGCAGGGTGGGGGAAGAGGGCTCAGCAAGCTTTTAGAGGATGCAAGGAGCAGCACTGATCTTTCTGGATCTTTTGGGGAGGGGGCTTAGCGTTCAGGCGTGGGGCTGAAGGCGGCTCTAACCTCACCTCTGTCCCTTTTCTTCACAAAGGCTATGGAAAATCCCGGAGCCTAAGCAGCATAGATGGTGTGGCAGGACCTGCGGGGGGGTTGGCTCCCCTTGCCTCGCGCTACAGCTCTCCCTGCTCCCCCGTCCCCTCCATCCTCTAAATGCCGCCTGGATCCCGCTTTGTGTGTCGCTCTGTCCCCCCATCCCTGTGATGCTGTGTCCCCAGCCGTGCCCAGGATGTCCCCATCACCAAGAAGTGGGCCTTAACCTGCAGCCCAGCCCTGCTCCCCTGCCTGCAGACAGGACCCTGACGTCTCCATGCACCTCATCCTCTCGTGTCTGTGCGTTTGGGACAGTCCCCGTGGGGGTGGGAGGGCTGCTCGGTGTTTTTCATCCCCTGGAAACCCCACTTGTCCCCAGTATTTGGGCTGAGGGCGTGCGGTCCCTTCCCGTGGCCCGTTTGCACTTGGGCTGGGAATGCAAGAAGGATGCGTTGACTCATCAAATTACACATCGTTGTGCTGGAAATGGCTGAGTTCATCTCATTTTAGGGCTCCTTTTCAAACAGCCTCCAATTTCTGGAGGCACTGGATGAATAAATCTCTATTCCCTGCCCGGCAGCAGTTCCCCTCTTGTTTGGTGCTTTTCTGTGCCTAAGTCTGCTTCTCTGCTTGTGTCTGCTTCTCTGTTTGACTTGGGGTGGTCTCAAGAAGGGATGGGGGTTTTGCAACCTCAACAACAGCCCCCTTCAAGTGGGGGGAATGGGGGATAAAGGGTGGGATGTGGGTGGATGGTCCATAAAGAGCTGGGAGGTGTGGGGAAGGAGATGCGGGGACAGGAGCAGCTGGGAAAGCTGCTGCTGAGAACTGGGGAGTGGGAGAGCTGGGTGTGAGGGGAGAGCTGGTGTGCCCCAATGGGCAGGGAGTGCTCTGCTGGATGGGCTCAGGCTGTGGGGCACGGCATCCTGTGGGGTGGGAGAGGGATGGGGCTCGTGTGAGGGTGAGGTCCTGGTGCATCTCAGTGCATCCTCCCCTCAGAGCACTC
>JAOWBP010052571.1:0-12737 GCA_028571105.1 Tragopan temminckii
TTAAAACAAATTCTACGCAACCAACAACCAACAACAACGTGCTTGTCCGGGCACAGAAATCTAACCTGGTTACGCAACCTCAGCAACAACCAAGTCCATTTGGTGGACAAAATCTACCCTTAGCACATAAAAGTCAAATCATGAGTAGTCAAGCGAGCAATCCAAACAAACATCGTAGAATAAGCATTGAGACAAGAGACGGCCCCACCCACCACTCACATCTACAACAACAACAATCAATGGGAAAATTTACACAGCAACGTTCCTCCACTAATTCCACCACCTCTTCGCCGTCGCCACAGTTGAAATTAACGATAACCAGCACGCCCACCACCAATCGAATCCATCAACAACAGCAAGCCAGCACTACGCAACCATTGCCAGATTCGACTACGCCAACGCCACCTAGTTCAAGTGGACCGCAACCACAACCTGCATTGGGAACAATATTACAGACAGCATTGTTACAATCACGGTCGAAGAATGGTAATTCTTCCTCCTCGTCATCATCATCGTCCTCGACCACAACAACGACCAACACCTCTTCTACAAGCACACTTTCAAAGACAACTCCGTTAGCCACTAAATCAACAACCAACAAAATGTCCCATCATCCATCATCACCACTATTAGTGATCAATAAAAATTCCGGTAGGTGGAATTCCGTTTTTGGGCTTTTTTACGAACATTTTACGAGCTTCCAGGCAAAAAAACAATCCAAAAAAGTAGACCACAATTTTTTTTAATATTTTTGGAATTTGGCTAACGTTTCATGCGTAACCAAACAAAATGTAGCTGACCAATGGTCAGTTTTCGTGTATTAATATGGTTGGCTTAGCAATATTTTTGCAAAATGCTTAAATAATCAACCAAGCATATCGTGTTTTTTGTTTTTTATTGGATTTTTTGGTTGTTATTTTGTTAGGGAATGAACGAGTTAAAAAAAAGTTTTTTAAATTTTTTTTGTTGATGAGCAAAAAAAAGAGAGCAACATGTTAACAGAGTGCAGATTGTCTTGTCTATCAAACTCTCAATGATTGACTTGACGAACTGCGCTAGCTGTGATGTGTTTGTGCTAGCTGCGCGAGTTGTTAACGGATGATGATGATGATGATTTAAGCTTGCTAAATATAGAGCTATAAAGAACATATGCCTCTTTCTCTCAGTGTGTACGATTGGGTGTATCCACCCTTTCATCACCAATTTAACTAGTTTGCTTTAGTTTTTTTTGTTAGTTTGAGAAAGATATGCTACGAAAACAACAAAAAAATTGGGCGTGGAATTTTCTATTGAAAAAACGTGTTGATTTATAATTATTTTTGTATAAAAAAGGCGGAACTTTGATTCTGATTGGTTGGTTATTCTTTATCCTAAACCGATCTGTCAATTCTGATTGGTTGATGTTTTAGGCGCCGCCCATTTCAGCAAAAAAAATCCAACCAATCATATTTGTTTATATTTTTTTGAAGAACGGATTTCAGGAAACATTTCTGGATCTGGTTATTTATATTTATTTATTTTCTGTGCGTATTTATTTTTATATATTTTTGGTACGTTATTTTTTTCTGTTTGAATTCGTTTCGGCTCGTTTTTTTAAATATTTTTCGTTTTCTACGGCTGAGCTGTAACGGGATTTGTGTTTAAGTGTGCGAGAGTGAGAGAGTGAAAGTGATTGGAACAGTGCAGATGTTGTTGTTTTCTTGTTGTCTGTTTATGGTCTGGCTTGTTTCGTATTTCTGGATTTGTTCGTTTTCTCCGACACAACACAACAACATGCTATTTTTGTCCCGAAGGGAAAAGAAAACGTTTTCGTTTTCATCTGGTCAGACAAGATCTCTCTCTATGGATTTTGTTGTATAGAAAATTTCACTTTCTTTCTTGGATCCTGATCGATCCAAAAAAACCAGTTAGGCTGTTTGCTGTTTTGTTTGTTTGCTGATGTAATTTAGGACGCGCAACCAGCCAGCCATCTAGCGCAACATGCTGCGTAACGGCATTTCTACAGTTCTCTCTCTATTTTTCTTGCATACTTGTTTGGCAAGTTTGGCAACAACACAGGTGTTTTTTGTTTCGTATACCAGATTTGAATTTGAATGTAACTTGATTCGCCATCTAGTGGTGGTGATACGAATTAACACATTTTTAGAGTTGATGGTTTTGGCTGACAGATGGCGCTTCCTTCTATACAATCTTGTCATACGAGCACATAGTGCGGCTATAGAAGACAATTGAGGTTTGTGTATTCGGAAACTAGATGGCGCTATTGTGCTTGATGAATTTTTTTGGGAAAATTTTTTGAAAATTCACAAAAATCAAAAAATATCCAAATGGAATACTTTGAATCCATAAAAATCATTAAACTAATTAAGATTCAATTAATTGATTTAATTAATTAATTTTTTGAAGAAGAAGAATTTGCTCGAGATTTTTTTTAACCAGAATTTTAAAAAACAACATAAGAAAACTCTAATAAAAAATCACATTTTAAATTATCATTTTATCAAAAAAAAAAAGAAGAAGAAAATGTTGGTCGTCAACAACGAAGAGTGTGAGTGTGTTGAATGATAATGCAAATAATAATGTTTGGATGGATTGTTGATGGTTGATAATGATGATGATTATGATGATTGTGGTTGATTGTGGTGATTGGTGATTATCGTTCAAATGATGGTGTCAAGGACATCGTCACACGATAACACACCACCACACTCATACAACACACAACATATACACTTTTTAGTGTTTTAAATTGATTTGTCAAGTGAAAGATTTGTAATCAAGCTCTCCAAAAAAAAGTTTAAAATATTGTTTTTTTTTATTATTTTAGGCATTGATTAGGAAGGAATTTTTGGATTCTTTAGGATGTCTGCCCGTTTTTCCTGGTGATATAAACCATAAACTTAGGGTTTTAGGTTTTTTGTCGCCGATGTGGTGATGATGGCTGGTTTTTTTCCTTGTTTGTGAGATATTAAGAGAAAATATATAACTTTTGCTGTTGTAGCAATCGTTAAATAAATAAGGAAAATATTATTATAAAAAGTGAAATAATTGATGTCAGCCTCCATAGGCAAAAATTTGGTTTGCTCTCTATTCGGATATTGCTTGATATTGGGTTTTAGATCTGATTCGTTAACCCTTTTTTATAAAGGGCGTTTTAACACCCTAGAGAAGATGCGAAAGAGGTGTGGCTTATATTGGGAAAAACCCTTATCTGTTAACCCTTTTTTGCGTGGGCGGTGCCTTTCTTCAACACCTTTTGTTTGTTTTTGTTGTCCTCCCCAACCAACCAACCAAATCAATCAACCAACACTGACAAACAAACTAAAAAACCATTTTGGTGTATATTGCCAGCACTATTGATTTTTGTTTTTTCTTTATAAAAAAAAAGTGTTGTTTTTTCCCCACTTTTTAGGGATCGATACACGCCCACATGCACACGCCCACACAAGGTTGTTTGATTAAGTTGTTTTTTTGGTAGTGAAAGGATATTTTTATAATAAATATTTTTTCTCAGCGTGTGCGATTATGTAAACGCGGACAACAGCAACAAAAATATCACAGAACACAACACAAAAAAATCCTTCAAGAAAAAAATTTTGTTTTTTACGATAAAAATCTAATTTTTGCGAATACTTTTACTTGCGAATCTCGTATCGTTTTATTTTTTTTCAAGGAAAAGGTCAAGGTAGAACATTTTTTGTTTGTTGCTACGTTTTCGATACGAATTTTGTTCGAATCAATTTTATCGTTTGCTTGAAATCAGCTTTCTCTTAAATTTCTCTTTAGTGTTGTTTTTCAAGTGAAATATTTCCTTGAATTTTTTTGTCGTTTGTCCATTAGAAAACAGATTCCTAAATAGCTTTGTGTGTGTAGCTGGCTCCTCCCACCACCAACACAGGCTCCGCCCACCAAAAGTAAATCAACTCTTTCTCTATTAAAAAATAGCTGCGTATATATGCAAAATTATTTAATCCAATTTCCCTTGACCCTGATCTCTTCCTTTATTGACAATTGTGTGTGTGTGCTGGTTTGCTTGCTTGTTTGCCAGACAAGATTTGATTTGATTGATTGATTATTTTTGCAAAATTATATTATGAATATTTGTCGGTGTGTGAACATTTCGCGCACGTATATTTTAACCCTTTTTTTGACAACGACAAAAAAATCTTGATTGTTTTTTGGGTTTTGATTATCATATAAAAAATTGGTTCAGGAAAGGGTTGAATGTCGGTCTTGATTGAAACGATGCTGGTTGGTATGATGATTTCGATCATTTGTGTTTTGGTTGGCTTGTCCTTGGTTCCCAGAGACAAGCCAGCATTATAACTGGCATTAGCTGACGTCCTGTTCTCCAACATGACCTTCCGACCTTCAAAATCATAATAATAACCCTCTCTCTGTGTGTTCATTGTCAAGGTGTGTACATGTGTTGAAAGGGTTTCAAACAAAAGCATTGTCCTCAATTGCTCATTGTGTCCTTGGATTACGAACTCACATTGTCCCTCTTTTTTTTACGAACAAACGGTCCGCACACACACGCACACACCTGCCAGCAACAGTTTGATGTTCGCAACAGCCGGTTCGTATTCGGCTGTCAATCACTCACAAACGTACGAGGGATTTTTTTTAAAAGGTTTCTTATATTACGTAACAGAAAAAATCTAACCGAACACAATGGGCCCCAGGTTAACTAACCTTTTTTTTTAAAAAAATCGATTTTTTTTCAAAAATTATTTTTTTAATGAATAATTTTTTTTTGTGAAAGAAAAGTACCCAAGTTAATTATGTTGTCTTGTTGCTATTGGCTGGTTTGTTAGGTTGTTGTGCTTCTTAATGATTTCTTTTAATAAGGCGGGGCTTATTACTATCCAATATGCTTATAAGCCCCGCCTTATTTCGTTGATTGGATTGTTTGTTTGGCTTGTGTTAAGCTCCTCCTCCCCTTCTTTAGGAAAAGGGGAAACCAATCATCATCTTTTTTATTCCGTGTTAGAAACCCTTGTTAAATAAAAAGAAAAAACCTCCTCTTTTTGGCTGTAGATGATATTTTCGTTGGCTTGATGATTGGTTTTTTTAAAGCCAGTCACTAACCGAATGATGATGATGGTGGTGCTGGTGGTGATGGTCTGGTCTTGTGATTTAGTTGGTGAAATACAGCAATAGGCAAACCCTTTTTTTGCTTTTTGGTTGCTATTTGGTTTTGTGGTTTGGTTGGCAGGTTGCACATTTTTGTGCTGTGTATATGTCTTGTATTGCTGTCTTGGTGTCGATTTCTTCTTTTTTGGTTGCTTGTTTTTTTGGTTGTATTTGATAAATCATCAACATGGCTGCTTACATAAGCTTGGCTTGTTTGCTTGTTAGTTGCTGGTGAATGGCTTCATTCAAGGCCAGCACTTTAAGCAGCCATAGCTTCTTAACAAAAAGAAAGGGTTCGCTCTCTCAATGAATGTGCGCACAACTGTCTCTCTCTTATATCATAGAATTCAGTTTTGGAATTCTGGTCTTAAGACACGCCTACTTTTTGTTCGCTTAATACCGTGTTGAATTGGTTTGGTTTTATTTTTTAAATTATCAACAGATGGCGATATTTTTTAGCTTGACCATTTCTTTCTGTTTAAATATTTTTTGTTGTTGTTTTTTTTGGCTAGCAGAATTTCAAGGTCGATTATTGACACTTTTTTTGGTTTGATTATGCTTGCTTGCTTGCTTTTATTTGTATTTTTGTTTGCTAAAGGTTTGTTTGCTGATCTGAAATCGAATCCTAAATTCAGGGTTCCTTTTAAAACCAAACCAAACCAACCAAACCAACTAGCCCTGCGTGTGCGATAGCACAGCAGAGGAAAGAAATGAAGAGAAAAAACCCTGGCCAGGGAGCCATTATTTTAATTTTTAGGAAATTTGGCATTGACTTCGGACTTCGAACCCGAGAATGAAAAAAAGAACAAAAAAAGCATTAGCATTTGCCACATGCTCCATACATCCATCCATACATCCACATGTTCTATCACTCCATCTCTCTCTGGGTGTATTTGCTTTCCGTTTCTATTTGTTCTGGTGCTGGCTTGTATGGCTGCCGGTTCCTGCGCCGTTTACTCCGCTCAGCTCATCCACCAAACCATGCTTTCCAAATCGGTTTTTATTGCATAATCCATTATTGCTAGTACGCATGCGCTTCGTTTCGTAAATCTCTCTCTCTCTCTCTCTCTCTCTCTTTCTCTAATGGCACATTTAAAAATAGATCACATCTGAAGCAAATAGAGAAGAAGAATCCAGGGCCTCGCTGGATTCCGCTGGACCCAGGATCCATAAATTGGCTTTTTGTGTAAAATGCTTTTTTTTCAGTGTTGAATTTCCACTTGGTTCCAGGATACCTTTTATTATTTGGTTAGTTACAATGTTCATTGACCTTGTTTGCAATTCTGTGTGTGTGTAGGCTGCAATCAATTTATTGTGCTTAGTGATAATAAGCCATGGAGATAGAGCGAGCCAAGTTTATCATGTTGTTGTTTTTTCTTGGAACTGTAATTCTTTTGATGATTGAATCCATAAGGATTTTTTTCTTCATTTTGGATTCTTATGAATGGATTCTAGAATTAATTCTAAAAATATGGCAGGATTCATAAGAAATGATATCCATAACCAAAAATGTATTCAATAACATATATTTCAACAATGACAAATTTATATAGAATATTCATGAAAAATATATTAAGAATATATTAATTCAAAGAATTTTGGTTTGGATTTGTATCTGTTTGGTGAATGGGGGCTGATATTTAGCTTGCCGGGGATAAATTCAATGTTTATTAGAGAATTGGTGTGTGTGTTTGACGTATGTTAGAAGGCGGAGTTCTGTGTTTGTGTGTGGGTAGATGATTTTCTATTAGAAAAGTTAGGAAAAGTTTCTTGAACTTTTGGATTCTTTGTTTTTGTTTGTTTCTTGGATTCATATGAGCGCAGAATCCAAAAATCTTGCCAAGAATCCAAAGTAAATGTTCTGGAATGTTCAATAATATGTTGTTGTTTTTTTATGGGTCAAAAAACCACTTTATAAAACTACATTGAGGCCCGGATTTTTTTTTGGTTGGCTTGTTTGCTTGCCTTGTTTTTTTTTTGGCTGGGATGTTTTTACTGACCTAGAGACCTTGAAATCGAAATTAAGGACATTTTAATGGGGAAAACGAGAGTTTTTTTCTTATATTAAAAAAAGGGTTGCATTTGTCGCATTAAGAATGATGGATGATGATGACACTTGCAAACAAAACAACTAAAAACAAATCCTGTATGTGATAAGACCTGCAAAATTTTGTGTGTTTTTTTAGAATGAAAGGGTTAAGCAATAATCAACACTATAAGAGTGACAGCCACAGAAAAAAAGGGTTAATTTAATTAATTTAGATAAAGTAAATTTAATATCATTTGGACTTCCTTGTAAGAAAGAGGGAAAAGAGATGATGATGATGATGAGAGAAAGGGGTGAAAAGGGGTAAGAGAAAGGGGTGAAAGGGGGGTGAATTTCATTTCCAAACAACCAACCAAATGTACTTAAAATAGCAATGTGGGCGGCGCTTAAGTTGGCATGTTTGCAAATGTGTGTGGTTGATTGGTTTTTGATGGGCGAAATTTGTATGATTTTTCTGCAGTGTTGGCTGTGTTTTAGTGTTGCAATACTTTTTTGGCAAGCAGATTAAATTCCTTTGAGTATTTTTTGGAGTTTGGTTGTTTTGTTGTTGTTGTTTGGTGGGATAATGCAGTAGACCAGACATTAGGATGTGCATTCCAGACAGCACATAAACTGATGCGGATACAAGCTGGTTTTGCTTCACTGATGCTGCCATGCTAAAGAGTACCCTCCAAGGTCAGAGTTCAAGGTTGAGAATGCTTTAGCTGTTTGCTACCACTAGCATACAGACACACAGATGCTTCCGTACACACACACACATGCTCACACACATACAGACAAGCTTAACCTTTAACCCTACCGGGGGCAATCCCTAAATTCCCGGGAAGAATTTGAATCTGGTTCCAAGATCAACAAACTTTATGATCAATTTCTTATATTTTTGTCTTTAAATCCAACAAAAAAACTCATTTTTTTGTTGTTGCTTTCTGTCTGGTTTGAAATTTAATTTTATTTATTTATCTTGCTGTTATTAAGTTGTGTGTGATGTTATGGTTGTGCTATGGTTGCATCCAAATTGCAATCCGTCTCGTCCGCATCAATTTCACAAACCCTTCAGGGTTTTAATGTTGTCCATCCCCTTCCTCTTTACTGTTCCCCCCGTTTGGTTGGTTGGTTGTCCGGCTGTTGATTATGATGTGCACACCATAACACAACGGATGCTGCCAGTCCATTATTGCCAAAGAGAGAGGCACTCTCACTCATATAGCGATTGCATTATCATTTCTTGTTCTTCTTGTTGAATGGTTTGGCTGGTTGGCTGGTGTTTGGATGGGCAATATCAAGCACATCCACTAGCCCAACCACCACATATGCCCCATCACCGCCACTACCACCACTCCACCACTACACCAGCAACACGGGTTCATGGTCGCAATCGAGAGTTCATTTTCAAAAAAAAAAAAAATGACGACGATGATGATAATGGAAATCGCTTCTGCTGCCAGCCGCCACCAATATAACGAGACAAATGCTGCACAACAAGAGAATGTTAGAGAGAGAGGATCCCTCTACAATTGCTAAATGATGAGAGGGTTTGTGTGTGATTTGTGAGAAAGAAAACAACACCAATATTACAAAAGCACAGCACTTTGGACTGTGTTTGCTGGTGTATAAGCTCTCAAGAGAGAGAGAAGATGAAACATGAAGATTAATCCACATTCTAGAGTGAGCTTATTTTTGTTTGAAGATTTCACAAGAATAAAAAGGGTTAACAAAAGGGGTTTCCAAAAGAGATTTGTAGATTCCATAGTGAAATAGAGAAAGAGAGCTCTCCAATCAAATCAATGAACAAACAAGAGCTTTTTTGCATAGAGAATTGCTAAAATAATGAGAGAGAAATGGAAAATTTTGTTCGTTTTCTGGAAAGGGTTAAGTTGCTTGTTTCTGGCATTAAGCTCCTCCCACTTTGTTTTTCTCGGTCTGTTTATGAGAAATTAATTATATCATATGGTTTCCTAAATTGATATCGTTTTGTTTTGTTGGTTTGATGATAATCAGGGGGCCTCGATTTTGCCATCTCTAGCATGTGAGTGTGGTGAGTGTGTGTATGTACACTTGATGCAATTAAATTTAATTCAGTTTGATGATGTCGTGTTATTTTGAAAATGATATTGGCTGTGGCTGCTATGCACAATGTAAACGTATTATACAATTGTCAAGCCATTGTCAATGTCAAACACGTTTTGGGAAAAATGATAATAAAAAAAAACACGAAATTAAAAGGAGAATGGTGACGAACTACCTTGACTTTTGCTGTTCAATGTTGCTGTTTGCAAAACGCGCATGCGCAAATACGTGTTTTTTCTATTAATATTTAGAATATTTTGAAAAGGAATGTCCATAGAATTGGATAATAAAAGAGTTAAAAGGCTTGATTGATTGGTAATTTTTTTGGTGAATAGGTGTGCCTTAAGTGGCTAATAAAGGGTTAACAAGCAAAATCATATCCTGGTGAATGGTGATTCTCCATCCTTCATCTTGTTTTTAACCCTTTTAATAATGAATGCTTATATACACCTGGATTAGGTCATTAGACGAAAGCTATTAATTTTTGTTTTTATTTATTCATGATTTTTCTTAAATGTTTCGGTTTCACCGAACTTGCCAAACAAGCAACCATCCAAATGAAAACGAGTTTTTCGGGTTGGTTTGGTTGGTTGGTAAGGAAAAATGCTGGTAACAGAAAAACAGGTAATCATCATCATCAGGTAGCCAAGTGCTGCAATAAAGGAAATTTTTTTTTGAAATGAAGAAAGTTTTGTGATAAGGTCGACCAACCTTTGTGACAAGATGAGTGAGTGTGTGAGAGAGAAAGGAAAACATCTAAAAACAAGAGGAATTAACAACCACGCAACCCCCTCGCACACATATTCAAGCCCACTCATTGAGAGAGGAAGAAAGGACAAGTTGTGTAATAATAAAAATTGCTTCAGGGCAAATTGTATGTAATTTTTGGTTGTTAACTCGTTAATTTTCCTGTGTGTAGAAAACCAGAAAGGATATTAAAAACGATTAACCTGTTGTGTGTTGTAGTGCGCCATTCATCATCTGGTTTTGCCTTCAGGTCATAAGGAAAAGTTGTTCGTCTCTCTCTCTCTCTCTCTCTGGCTTCATGATCTAACCTGAATCAGTCAGTCAATCATTTAACCCTTATGTAACCTGATGTTGTTTTATATTTCCATTTGAATGTATTTTAACGTTTCCGTTCGACTGTTAAAGTGTTGTTTTTTTTGGTAAAAAAGGATTATTTTTAGCATTTTTTTATTAACCGGTTTTTTGAGAAAGAGAAAGCTTAAACTTGTTTTTGTGTTGTTCGTTCCAAAATGGCTATTTTGGTCACGGGTTGTTGTGTTATATCACACAGACAAACTGGACTGAAATGGTTGTTTTTCTCTCTCTGTCTGTCTATTCTTAGATCGGATAGATCATCCTGAACAGATAAGCCGTACGTCATTTATGAACAACACAAATGGTGATTAACTTAGCTAGTTTTTGGTTGGTTGGATTAGTCCACTTTTTTTCCTAGCGAATCAAATTTGTTCTTGGTTTTTTGATTGGTTGACTCATTTGTGAAATGGACCAATCCACACGTGTTCCAAATTCCAAATTTGTTATCCTGGATCCGGGAACAAGATTCATTGGATCAATTAATCTTGTTGGCCAGTGACAGCCAGCCAAATCAGACAGCCAAACACATTCTGGAATTTGCTAATTTTACGTATCAACAATTCCAAATAATCTGCACCATTTTTTGCTTGATTCCAAAGAAAAAATTCGGAAAAAATTCGAACGAAACAAGAAAAAAAATTCCACTTTTATTTGATTTGATTGGATGTTGTTGTTGATTGTAATGATTAAGCTCCGCCCATCATTTTCCTGTATGCGCTTGTTGTGTTGGTGGTACGACCGATTTTCATGGCCGGAAAAAGGTTAACACAGGGAAAGGGTTAGGGTTATCAACTAAATATCAGAGCAGATTTTCATTGGAAAAAATTTTTAAAAATAAAATTTTTACATATAAAAAAAATTCATTGAAAATAAAATGGCCAAAAAAAGAGTTAGTTTTTTAATAAATTTTAAACGGAAAGGAAGTGCATCTTCCTTTTTTTAACATCATACGTTTTTTTTAATTATCACTCTGACAACAAGCTCTTCCGTTTTCGCAGAAATAAAATTACAAAAATATTAAAAATATAAAAATGCCCAAAAGGGAAGGAAATGGGTTAGTTGACTGCTGCTGATTGATTGGATGAAATTTGTGCATGCTCATCCTCTCTCACTCTCTCATTAGCCAATCAGAAAAATGTTCATCATCTAAACAAAAGTAAATCAACCAATAAGAATGAAGTCTCCGCCTTATTTTTTTTTTAGTAATTTGATTTAACAACCGGAAATCCAGTTTTTGTCCAGAAATTGTATTCGTGATAACATGAATTTGGATTCATGTTTTAGAAAATCCTTTTGTTACGAAATATATGAATGGACACGCCTAATTTAAAAAATGAGCTATTTTTATCATTGTCTAAAAATAATCCACAATGAAAACAAAAAATGAAACTTGGAGAAGAGAAACTTGAACTTGAACTCGAACTCGTTGCCTGCTGGCTTCAAAACGAGTATGAGAGAGAGATCGACTCTAAACAAAAATAGCTCCCTTTTTTCCGCAACATTTCAACTTTGACCTTGTCGCTGCCAAAAGACGACTGTTTGGGATTTTTTTTCTGGCTTTTGAGTCAGTCAGTCAGTAAGACAATTGAGTCTGTGAGAGTGTGAGTCTGTGTGACACCAGACAACCAGAACAGGAATTGTCATTTGTGTGAACTTTGACCTTTTCTGTTTTTTATGTTCCTGTTTGTGCGTGCTTTTCGTTTTTTCTGGTTTTTGGGTTAATATTTTTTCATTAAATTATTCATCAAAAAATTCAAATTTAACCCGTTTCATTCATAATTAAGCACACACAAACAAACAAAATTGACTAGCAATGACTAATTGCTTTTAGCCTGGTCGGTTAACCTGGTGGCCTGTTATTAATTTGCCTTGATCTAGATTTCAGTTTAATGTGTCGATTAAATATTCTTCCGTTCGAGAGAATCAGTGAAAATGGCTGTCTACGCATGCGCAAACAGCCCGGAAATATTCCCGTAAATTTAAAAAACAACAGTAGAGAAAATTTCCAGAATACCTAGATATGTTTGTCCTCAATATTTTTTTTACCTGTTGTGTTCCGCTTACCTGTTTGCCATCAGGACAATCAGACTGTGTGTGTGTGTTTATGAAATTTAGAAAAGAGAAACAGACACGGAGAGAGAATTCAGGTCAAATTAAAATTTGAATGGAATCGCACGACTTCTATAAATGAAACTAGCCAGCAAGAGAAATTTCGATCTCAAATGAACTCTCTAGCAAACTGTGAACAATGGACGCGTTCTTAACCTTGGACCTTGTTTTCGTCAAAAACTTGCTTGCTCTAATTTTTGTTGTTGAACAATTGAATGCTTTGTGTTTTGGCTGAACACACAATTGTGATCTTGCTATTTGTCTCGCTCTCCTACTC
>JAOWBP010052572.1:0-12736 GCA_028571105.1 Tragopan temminckii
TTGGTGATAGGTGGATGGTTGGACTGGATGATCTTGTAGGACTTTTCCAACCTTGGTGTTTCTGTGATTCTGTGATTAATGCTCCTTCCCTGGAAGCACTCAAGGCCGGGCTGGATGCATGGGGCTGTGAGCAATGGCAATTCGTTGTGTGGGAGCAGGATGAGAGGTGATGGCCGTAAGTTGCACCATGGGAGGGTTGGGTTGGATACTGGGAAATGTTTCTTTTCCAAAATAGCAGTGATGCGACAGCACAGAGTGGAGTGATGGGGTGACCTGGAGGTGCTCCAGATCAGTGGGGACGTGACCCTGAGGGTGGTAGTGAAGAACGTGGTGGGGTGGGGGGGGGATCTGAGAGGGCTTTTCCAGCATTAATGATTCTGTGATTAATAATTGGTGGGGAAGCCCCTCTCAGGCCCCAGCACGGGCTGGGGGGTATGGAACGTGCAGAATTTCCTGCTCAAAGGGGCTTTGCCAGGCAAAGATTTGTGCAGCAGAGCAGGAAGCACGTTGCATCTCCAGTTACACAACGTTTTCCCTTGGCAGAACGTTGGGTTTATGGCCTTTGGGGAATGCTTTCTTGCTCAAACCCCCAACATTCTTGGTGTTTGATGTGTGCCAATGGGCTTATGGGAGGAGAGCCGTGGAAAGCAGGATGGTGTTGGAAAACACGCATCCTGCTCAGGAGTAATGGGGTGGATGGCAGCCGTGGCCCTCAGGTCAAGCAACAGCTTGGGGCTCTGCGGTGTCCACCCCTGGGCTGTCCCTCCCTTTGGGTCTCAGTCCTCCTGCTGTTCTGCACAGCTCTGTCGAGTTGCTTTGCACTCAGAATGATGATCGAGCACTGCAAAAATAACGACAGCAATAATAATGAAGAAAGGGATTTAAGTGCATGCAAAGTCCAGCATTGGCTTTGGCTGCCTCCTGCGGTGGGTGGGGGCACGGTGTCTGTCAAGCAGGCTTACATGGGAGATGATGAGTTGAGCAGTTCAGTTTTCTATTTCTGGACAAGGGGAATAATCTCTAATACATAATACTTCTTCCTCACTGGAACAAGTCTGTGCCAGTCCTCGAGCTGCAGCCCTGCAGTTTTTCAAGCCAGTTTTGGTTCCCATCAACCCTAATCTTCGTTGCATCCAGTCCTTGTCATGGGATGGAACAGCTTTTTATTTTCCTCTTGTCAACAGATTTATTAGCAGTTCAGCTGCTTTCGTGCTACAGTTTTCTTTCTAACATCTCTCTGGAGGCTTCAGACTGGAGTTCCCCATTGCCGCTCCTCGGTTCCCTCTTAGCGCTGCTTTTCCTCTCCTGCTGCTGCTCTGCAGTCCAAACTCTTGCAGGGCAAACTCAACGCGGGCGTTTTCCTCCCCGGCACAGCACGTCTGTTTCCTGAAACAACTGCAGGCTGTTCTCATTTCCAGGCTTCTGTCTGACGGTGGCTGCAGGGGTGTGGGGCTGAGCTTCCGCTGCTTTGGTTCTGCCTGAATAGGTTTGCTTGGGAAAATGAGAGTGGTCCCACCTTCCAAATGAAGCACGCCCGGCTGGGGGTTGCCAGGGCTTTGCCCAAAGGTGGGACAATACCCCCAGCTGGTTTATCTTGGCTGTTTTCTTGGCTGTTTCGTTGCCTTTTCCCCAAAACTCGCAGCACCGACCCCACGGCATCGCCCTCAGCTCTCCATTCCTGCTTATGGTTATGGTTCCTGCCATTCCTGCCCCGCGTGGGTGCTGCTTATTATTCAGGATGTGTTTCATTCTGGGCCCTCATGAATATGCAGAGCGTTGCATTAGCACGGCTCACTTCGTTAGGCTGGGGAAGGCACTGCTCCTGTTGGCTGCGCTCAGCTATTCCCTGCGCATCCGCTCGCTCAGCGGACGTGTCCTGGGAGTTTCAGGATCTTTCGGTGATTTGGAGGCTGGGTGATGTGCGCTCGGATAGATGGCATGGGGATTTCTGAGCGGGCTCGAAGTCACGCTCTGAGATGCTGCATATTGCTGTTGTTATCACGTTAAGTCCTTAAATAGGCGTGCAGGCATTATTAGGTGATTCTACCGTGACGGCTGGCATGCTGCTTTTTGGGTTTGTTTGTTTAGAGGAGAAAACTGATTTTAGTATCCTATCAGCAAAATGTAGAATTTCTTGTGTAGAAAAGCATGGACCGTAGCAGGGTGCGTGCTGATCAAAACCCCTCTGTGCTGGGGCTGGAAAAGGGCCTCAGGACCATGAGGTTGGAGAGCTGCAGAGCTCCTGCTCTGTTCTTTCCTGCAGGGCAGCACTTCCAGTTTTGCCCTTCTGCACACGCCTTGTTTTGGTTGTTCCGAGGAGACGGGGAAAGCAGAGCCTCTTGGGCTGGCTTCCAGGCCTACAAAATCTTGCACCCTGTTGCCTTGCAGAGCTCCTGTTTCATGGGTGGCTGCGGTGGGAGAGCCCTGTCCTCATGGGATGTCCTGGCTGCGTGGTGCGGGGTGACAGCACTGGGCTGGCACCGTGCTGCTCTGCAGCATGGAGCACAATGGTCACCAGATGTGAAGAGCAGAGATGTTTCTGATCAGCTCTATCTCTGTGCACTGGGAGTCCCTTCAGATCCTTCCAGTTGCATTCCTTTAATATGGGATGTGGTCCTGCCCGAATGGTGCTCCTGGGATGGGATACCTGGTGCCATCGCCGCTGTCCCATCGGCCTGGGGCGAGCCAGGGCTTCCCTCACCGTGCCCTGTGGGTACACCCGGGGTACTGCAGCAGCGAGGGCTGAGTTGGAGCATTACGTGCTCTTAACAATACATGATTTTTTTCCCCCTGGGAAACCTGTTGGGAGCCCCCCGTGCTCTTATGGGCATTGCTGATTTATGGGGTGCGCCCATGGGCTGTGCGCAGGAAGGCGTGTGTTTTGCACGGCGTGCCAAAGCAATAAATCCAGATTCTTTCTGTGCTGCTCAGATGGAAGGGGCTTTTGGGAACCGAACATCTGGCATCCGGAGGGGTCCAAGAGAAAACGTGCATGGGATGTCCTTCTGTGTGTGCTGTTTAATGGGGATGGTTCGGAAACAAAGGTCGGGGGCGAAAGAGAGCGCTGCGCTGCAGCTCCGCGTCCTGGGTTTGTGGTGGAGAGAGCTGAGGAGATCCAAAGTCTGATGTAATAAGCCTCAAGAAATGACCCCCATTGGCCTCCTGGGAATGAATTCTGTCCTGTCCGTGCACTGATGAAGGGGATATTTTAATGAGCTTCAGGGTAGCAGGGTAAAGGGTGTCTGCAGCGCGGTGTTAACAAGACGGAAAGCTCTTTGCAATGGTTGGTAAAAGCTCGTCTTAAAATAACCGACCCTGAGTACTTCCATACTGCTGCAGTGCTGGGAGAGCAGGGTTGGGATTAGCAGTGGGTGGAGGCTGCTGGGTTTATTGGGTGTGAAAGAGGAGAGCTGGACCTCCTCAGGCAGCGGCTGCAGGCAGCGCTTCGGGCAGTGCTGGGGAAGCTGGAGTTCTGCAGTGGGATCTGGAGATGCTCTATGGGGCCCATAACTCACTGAAACCCTCAGGGTGCTGCACAGGTCCCCATTTCTTTCCAGCCACGCTTAGCTTCTGCAAAAATTTCTTACCAGAAGCTTCTCACACTTGGTTCCTCCATGGGAACCCAAGCGAGTTGGGAAACAGAGCTTAGAGATAGCACTGGGGGGAAAAGAAATAGCCAGGGTGGAGGGTGCCTGCCTAGCGTCGTGCCTGCAGCCTGAACCACTGACAGCTGTGAGGTGAGGACAGGTGAGAAGGGGATTTCTGTGCCAATGGGATGCAGAGGTGCAGCACCATCCAACCCTTTGCACGTGATGCTCACAAGGCTTGGGTGAAGTTCTCTCATGGAAATAAAACCCCCAAAAAAACCCTGGCCAGTTAGCTGGGCGTGCAGCACAAGCCAGCTGGCAGAAGCAGTGCTGGGCTTCCAGCATAGGGCTGGTTTCTGTGCTAGTTCCCTGCAGCTGACCTGGGAAGCAGTCGTGCAGGAGCTGTTCGTGCAGCTGAAATGGGTTCCCAGAGAGCAGTGCTGGCTCAGCTGTTTCCCCATGTGGCGCTTTGATCCGATAAGCAGAGGGGCTGTAAAGTCTTCACGTCCACAGAACGTGAGCTGGGGATCAGGGGATGCTGTCAGGGCTACTTGTGGCTCTGGGATTTGGGTCATCCCTTGAGCAAGGACACCAGGACAGGGCTGGGCTCAGGAGATCTGCCTTCCCCATAGCCTCCGTTGCCTTTGGGAGACTTTTGAGCTGGGGGAAGAACTCACTCATTGCCTAGATTGATTCATTTCACTTCTTAAAGCTGTAGATATGGGTGCTATTGCAGCCCCCATTCCTTTGTGTGCCGACTGGACGCTGCAGCCCCCAAATTGCGGCTCAGCCTCAAGCCCTTCATAGAGTTGTACCATGGTTTGGCTCGGAAGGGACCAGTGCTGAGGGCAGCTCCATCTGCAGGGCAGTGGGGTCTCCTGAGCTGTCAGCTGTGTGGGGAAGACCTATTGATTCCCTTGACCTGCCTTTCAGATGGAGCTGTCAGCACTGGGGCCAAACATGATGTGCTGTTAATGATTTGCTGTCTCGACTCTTTGTCTCAGCATCACCTTTCTGGAGGTGAGGCACAGAGGCCGCAGCACTGGGAGGACACTGGGCAGGCACTGGGGGCCAGGATGCTGTCTGCAGCTTTGGATCACTTGCCAGCTCCAGAAAACAGCAAGAAATGGCACAGAGGGGCTGCGTGGGTGATCTTTGGGGCGTGCTCCATCCAGGTGCCTCCAGGCAGCATTGAACCCAGTGTTCCATGCACGGTGTCAGAGCCTTTCTGTTCCTCGTGGGGTTCCCTGACTCCTGGTGCTCCCCTGACTGCATCACGGCGCATCCCTCCCCAGCAGAGGAGCAACTTGTGCTCAGGGGCTCATTTCTCCATAGCAGAGGGAGATGAGGCACGTGCCCCGGGGATTTGTCTGTGCGCATCCTGCTGCCTCTGCTTGCTAATACAGGGCCAGCCGCGATGCCCTCACCTCCAGAGCTGGGGGTGGCACAGCCCCATGGGGCAGCTCAGCCGTGCCAGGAGGGCTCTGAGCCCGTTCACCCTTCCACCTAACAGTGCTCCTTTCTCAAAGCTGCGATTTTTGTTTTTATTTTTTCGTTTGACAGTGTTCCGTGTCAGCCCCAGCAGGAAGTATGTTTGGGACCAGTTGGGAAACAGAAGGGGGAAAAAAAATGTACCAGAAGGTTTCTTGTTTCTTTGATCTATTTCTTCTTATTTTTTATCCTCACAGAAGCGCGGCGAGAGGAGGAGTGCTCTCCTGCAATGTGTTTGCTGTGCTCTGGGCAGCAGAGGATGGCGCCAGCTGTGCTTTGGGGCTGAGCGTTGGTTCTAGGCAGATGTTGAGGTGTTCCAATCAGGCTTAATTAGTGCCCCACGCAGGTGTGTTGGTGCCACACAGCAGCCTATGGGACAGTAAATCACTGCGCTTCTGTAGGGGTGCCCCAGCATCTCACTGTTTGTCTTGATGGGAAGCTTGCAGTGTGGAGGAGGCTGCTCCTGCTCTCTCCCTTTGCTCGGGGTATGGGATGGTTTATCCTGAAGCTGCTGTCTGTGCCATCCCATACACCCAAACCCAACGTGCTGCTGTTGCACCCAGCTGGCACAGAGCGGCCGGTGCTGCAGGATGTGCTGATGGCAATGCAAAGCAGACACAAAGTGAGGCTTTTGCTGTCCAGACAACTTCTGGCACCATCCAGAAGGGGTTTGCAGCTCTGGGTTTTGCTGCTTTGAGTCTCCCCTTCGCTGCTGCACAAGCACAGCTGCTCCGGAGTGGCTCCGGATGAATTTCTCAGCTTGAAGAGCTGCTGAGCTGAAAGCCATGACATACCCGTGCCTTCCCAAGGGCTATTTTGGGCACAGGCTCTCCCTCTGGGCTTTGCTTGAGCTTCAGAGCTCAGCACTCACAGCTGAAGTGCTGCATCTTCCAGCAGAAGGCATTCCTCCATGGGTGGGATCGCAGTCGTTATCCTCACTCCTAGCCTACCATCCCCTCTACTCCCAGTTTGCATCCTGTATTCTCATGCTTTATCTGGCTATCCCCACACGTTGCCCATTTATCCCCACACGTTGCCCATTTATCCCCACACGTTGCCCATTTATCCCCACGTTTCAGCCATTCCTGCAGCTTCTTTGCAGATCCTGGCTGCAAGGCGCATCCCACAGGGAGCAATGTTTGCTGAGTGCTCAAGTGAGGGGCTTTGCAAGGCAGCACCCCAGTGCCACAAGCAATGCCTTTCTTGGTATGTTTGGAAACGGGGCCATTTTTTGAATGCAGAGGTACAAGGGGACAATGCTATGCACAGGGCCAGGCCTGGAGGTGGCAACAGCTGTTGGGTTTGTGCGCTTCGGCCCCTTTCCTTTACTCCTAAAGGAGCTTCTCCCCTGAGAAAAACACAGTGCCAGCTGCAGTGAAAAAAGGGCAAAAATGGGTTTTTGGGTTTCCCTTGTAAGTTATCTTTGTTTAACCCTGGGTAATCCTTCCTGGGCCAGCTGAGGGCTGCGTCACACCTCCAGCATCCTCCAGTGGGGGTTATTTAGTGCTCAGTGGCTGCTTCTCAGAACATTGTACAACGTCTCCAGTGGAGAATCCAAATAAAATGCTAATTGCTCTGGTTTCAATGCCCGTGACAAGGCCTCTCATGGAAGATGTATGTTTGCAGACATCCTTGCCAACACATATATTAGCGGCGTCAGAGGGAACAAAAAGTTCCCCTTAGCAAAGATGAGCTTGGTCAAGCAAGATGAGGGGACCGGGGGGAGAAACGGAGGAGAGAAAAGGAAACCAGAGAAAGGTTTTTCTCTTTGTGGAGGCCTCTGCCAGGAAGATCAATGTGGTGGTTTTGTTATTGTGCCTCGACACCGCTGCATTTTGAAAGGAGCCTTTGGAGCCGCTTGGGAATGTGCAGGAAGGGAGCTGGGAGGGGGCAGGGAGCGCACGGGCCGTGCCAGCATTGCCTTCACATAATGCACTGCTATGTGGCTTGGGGTGGGATGTAGCATGGGGTGCCCTGTGGCCCCCAACCCCGATCCCCACCAATGTCCCACTGCAGCCATCCCTCTGGTTAGGATCTGCCTTGTGCCGCCACAAGAGCACGGCTTCCAGTGGGCTTTCTGCTCGTGCTGTTCGATGGGAGAGCGCCCCATCTTTCAAAAAGGATTTAGAAGAAAAATAAAGCCTTGATACTTTGGGGTTTTGCAGGTTTAGGGACTGGAAACAGCCAGTGTTGGAATTCCAGTAACCACAGTGTTCTGGCTCCATCTCCACGCAGGAAGGCTATGGGTGGCCCTGTGCCCTCTCCCACCTTGGGTACCCCCTGGGTCTGTGGGCTGGGGGTCTCGTGGGTCAGCCCAGGGAACAGCAAGGGACTGGTCACCAGCACAGGCAGCTCTGAGAAGCACAGCCCAGGGATGAGCAGTGATGTGGCTGAAGCTGGGGCTGCTCTGTGCAGAACTTGGGACTGGGCTGCAGGCTCGCAGCAAGCAACCAGCAGTAAGCAGGGAGCAGCACGGAGCCTTTGTTTGTTTTCTGAAGCTCTCGGTGTTTTGCAGCCAGCCTCGTGACCGGCCCAGCTCTGACTCACAGCTTGGCACCCGCTGCATCCGCACGCTGTCTGCCCGTCCATCCGCTGCAAGCAAAGCATGAGCTTTGGGCTGTGCTGCTGTGCTCCCCGCTCTGCCCTGCTCTGGTTTTGCAGAGGAAGCTTTCTCTGGATTGCAGCGATCTGCAGCTTGTTAGAGATCAACTCTAGGAGCGGCTAAGTTTGCAGAGGGTGATGCTGTGGGATGCAGCAGGAGTGCAGCGCTGTGATTTGCATTCTGCCCAGCGCAGCTCGTGTCAGCTCAGCAAAAACAAAGGGAGGTGCTGTCATTTGCTTTCTATTCATTTCCACCCAGGCCTGGTTTTCATTGAAACGATAGGAGCCAAGCGGCGCTGGAAAAACATCGCTCTTGAAGCTGCCGACTTGCCAAGCAATAAAAAAAAAAAGTCTGTTTTTGAGCTGGTGTGTCCTGCAGAACAAGCAGGGCGTGCTCCGTGCCGTGCTGCCTGCAGCAGAGCATTGCAGCACGCTCAGCAGCTGCAGCTCAGGGCTGCACTAACCCTGCTGTGCCATCCCAGTGGAATGCTTGGGAATGAGCTGGAGGAAAGCACAGGTGATTGCTTTGCAAAGAGAAGGAGACAGAAGCTGGGTTTCCAAAGGAAATAACCAAGATTTTGGGGGCAGTGCAAAGGGCTGGAGTGGGGTCAGCAGCCTGAGCACCAGCCCTGTGCGTTCCTGGTGATGCCCACCCTCACATCCCATATGTTGTGTGGGAGTTTGTGTTTTTTTTGTTGGGTTTAGCGTTTTGTTGGCTTTTGCAGCCTCAAAACAAAAAAACAAAAAAAACAAAAAAAAGCAACAGAGGGAAAAGGCATGCAAAAGGCACAGGGCTCTCTGCTGCTCTGTCTGCACAAGGAGTTAAAGGAGTCAGTTTGCCCCGAGGCTGAGTTTGTGCTGTGAGTCTATCTCAACATCTCCCTCTCCGGTTTAACAGTCTCGCTGCGGCGGAGCGTAAGCAACAGATCAGCCAAAATCAGCCCATCCCGAGCGGCCGCTTGGCGCTACGTCTGCTTCCAACCCGAGGATTCTCCTCCTCCTTTGCAAGCAGCAGGACAGGAGCCGCTGCTGGCTTTCCCATGGCTGTGGCCCCAGCAGCCAGGTGCTGGGTGGGGGCTTGAGCATCCCCACAGGCACACTGCTGGAGCATCCCCAAGCCAGCGCAGCTGGAGCACTCCTGCTGGAGAGAGATAGAGTGCACGGTGAATCCCCCAAGAATCCGGACCCCTTTCACGGGCTGGGGAGGTGGAAAAGTTTCCCTGTGCAGCTCACAGGGAGGAATTTGGGCTGCGTTGCTCCTTGCTTGGTGAATGCCTGATGTCAGGGCTGCGCGGTGAAGCAGAGAAGTGAAAACGCTTCCCTGTAAGCACTTACAGCACGTCTCACTGTTTGTCTTCAGGTTATTAAAAGAGAAGGCAGTTGGCTCTGTTTCCTTCCAACGAGCTGTTCAATAGAGCGATTTAAATCTAAAGCAAACACGGCTGCGAGGGCTGAGCGGTGACAGAGGCTCTGAGAACATCCCAGCCACCCTCGGGGTGTTGGAGCACGCTGAGGTTGGGGGCTGCGCTGCTCAGCACTGGGTTTGCCATGCAGCCTTCCTGCCCTGGGCTCTGGCTCTGCTGCAGCGCCGCTGGAGGGAGCGAGGCTCCAATGCAGCAAGGGCTGCAAGGGGAGGATGGTGCATGGAAGAGCTGGTGCAAGGGGAGTTGTCTCAGGTGCAAAGGAAGGACAGTGCGGGTGGAGGATGGTGCATGGAGAAGGTGGGATGTGTTCTCTCCAGTGCATGAGGAGGACTCTGCAAGGGGAGGATGGAGCCTGGAGAAGATAGTGTTTGGAGAAAACTGTGCTTGGAACCCTTTGCAGTGCAAGGGGCATGGGGAGAATGGTGCAAGGAGAGGGTGGGGCATGGGGAGGTGTTGCAAGGGGAGTCCTCTTCAGTGCAAGGGGAAGATGGTGCATGGAAAGGGCGTTGCTTGGGAAGGATGGTGCACGGAAAGGATGGTGCACAGAGGAGATGTGCAGTCTGTGGCTGGCAGGGTGTCAGGGGGCAGCTGTCCCAAGCAGGACTGAGCCTCACCGAGTAGTGAATGCAGCCCTCAGGGCCGTTCTGCTGCACCCTGTGTTGGCCTCAGTGCCCACTGACAAACAGTGGCAAGGTTTGGGGATGCCTTTCCAAGAGTGATCCTGATGTTTTGTGACAATTAATCAGGCTATTTATATCGCTATAATTAGCTATGTTATTAATATTATCAAGGCACCACAGTGCTAATTATATGTCTGCTTAACATGTGCTATCAGTGCTGTTTAAAATCCAATGTAATTCTGCTTGACATTATCCCTTCCATTAGTGTTATTTGTTGTGTGCTGCGGAAGATAATGCGGTGCCTCTGATCATGGCGATGCTGATCCCACTAGCTGTCCCCACGTGCCAGATCTTTTGAGAATGGTGCCACTGAGTGATGCTGCTGTCCTGGGGACACTGTGCTCTCCATCTTTGGGGTCCCCTGCCCATCAGGGGCTGCTTTGGAAGGAGGGGGGAATCCTGCCCGTGTGAATAGTGGAAGTAGGGCTTTGCGTTGGGCTCATAGGAGTTTCTGTGGGTTTTTGCCCCATCAAGAGCTTTAATATGTAATATTTGAGAAGAAATACGTGTTAGGAGCCTGGCTTTAAGGAAACTTTCCCTTCCCTTTTTCCCTATGCAAGGCTTCTACTCCTCTCCCAACCAAGCTGGTGTGGGACATGACAGTGACATTTTATGACCGAGGTGGAGACCATCCTCGGCCATTGGTTGTTTCTTTTGGAAACTGCACCTGGCCACGTGCATCCCGCAAGCATCTGTTGGTCTTTTCCAACCTTAATGACTCTACAGTTCTATCCCCTTCCTGCAGCCAGGCTGCAGCGCTCTGGCACCCTCCTGCTGCCCGAGGAGGCTGCAACCAAGGGAAAAACCCTTGCATATCAGGGCAGGAATTGAGGTGTGTGTTGTCTGCATTCCTCCCCTCAGCCTGCTCTCCCACTGCACTGTGAGGCGGAGGAAACAGCTCGTGGATGTGTGCAGGAGTTGGAGCAATGGGGGATTGAAAGCCAGCTGCTGCAGTGCTTGATTGTCTCGTTTGATCCTGCAGGCTGGGAGCTGAGCTGTTTCAGGGCACGCTGAGCAGGGAGGCCCTGAGGAGCAGCTCTGCTGTGTTATTCATCTGCAGGCAGCTCAGTGTCCCTGCACTGAGGTGCTGCAGGAGGGTGGAGGGGGGGGGAGTTGGAAAACGGGACAGAAGGGGGTCAGGAGGAACTCAGGGCTGAGATTTAAACGTCTTTAGTGATGTATTTGAGTATATAAAGGAAGCTTATAGACAGAATGGAGAGCGACTTTGTACGTGATAGGACTGGTTGGGTACAATTTGGGAACAATTTGGGTACAATTGGGAACAATTTCTTCTCTGTAAGAGTGGTCAGGTGATGGAACGGGCTGCCCAGAGTGGTCGCCAACACTGGAGGTGTTCATGGGGTGTTTAGGTGTGGTATTGAGGGACATGGATTAGTGGGGAAATATTGGTGGCAGGTGGATGGTTGGACTGGATGATCTTGGAGGTCGTTTCCTACCTTGGGGATTCTATGATTCTAGGACAAGGGGGAATGGCTTTAAACTAAAAGTAGGGAGGTTTAGAGTGGAGGTAAGGAGGAAATTCTTTGTTCAGGGGGCAGTGAGGCCCTGCACTGCTGCCCAAGGGTGCCTCATCCCTGGAGGTGCCCAAGGCCGTGGGTGGGCTGTGGATGGGTGGAGGTCACCCAGCCCATGGGTTGGGGCTTCCTTTTGGGGCTTCTCATTGAGCCCCTCGGTGTAAAGCTGCCTTTCTGTCCATCACTGGGGACTGAAGGCTGTTGTCCCTCCTCAACGCTGCCCTTCAGAATCCCCCCCTCACCATCCCCATTTGCTCCCAGGTGTTTGGGGGTGTTGCTGACCTGGCTGCACAGCCCTGCTGCCTGCAGTCATGTCCCAGGCTCACAGAACACACAATCTGGAGAACAAACCACCTGGAGATGCAACTTATGCATTTACTGCCGATTAATATTTCAGATTAAGAGCGTGTTCTGCACTATTTTGGCTTGGTATCACTAAACGATGGGACGTGGTCGTAGCACAAATCAGGCCCCCCCTCGAATTGATTTCCTCGCCATCATTTGCCATCAACCTCTGATGCAGTATCTTTCTGATCTCTGCAGAATTCAATCCATTTTCTGCAATAATTTGAAATGCAGGAGCTTTAGCTTTGCTTTGAAGCTAATTTTGTACTTGTAATTCAAAGCATATCACCCCCTTTGATTAGGTGCAAATTCTACTCCTAATTCATTTCATGCGTTTCATATTCTGTTTTTGAAAAGCTGCGTTTAAACACTGCTCTGCAGATCAGGCAGCGTGTGCTACAGGTGCCATCCTGAGCATCTGGCGTCACAGATTTCCTTGTTGCATGTTCAGATTTGGTGCTTCAGCCCTTTAAATGCCAGCATTGGTTTGGAAAATTGAAAGATTCCATGTGATTTCAAGATTCAAGCCATGCACTGCGTCTTGCAAAATGGCCCCTGGGTGATTTTGTATCATCTTTGGGTGCAGACCTTTGAGACTCAGGCAAGAGTCTGCTATGATTTTATATGCTTACCTATTACAACTTCTGCTGAGGAAGGAATCACAGGCGCTGTGTTATTAATCGTTCAGTCGTGAAAATGAAATAGGTATGCTAATATATTCCTGTACAACTGCATTCTCCAATTTCAAGAGGGTAAATGCAAGCGTGCTTCTGCCTAATGAAGCTCTCATGGCTGTGAATCACGCTGAGATCTTCAGGAGGTGGGGGCGAAGGGAGGAGCAGCTCTGGAAGTCACCAGCAAAGTGCTGGGAAGAACCCAAATGATGCTGGTGGAAATCCATCGTCTCCCTCTGTCCAATCTGGGGCTTCAGCTCTCCAAGTGGTTTAATTCATCACAGCCTTACAGATCAGTGCCTGCTCTAACAGCTCATCCCACTCCTTTTCCTTTTCCTTTTCCTTTTCCTTTTCCTTTTCCTTTTCCTTTTCCTTTTCCTTCTCCTTCTCCTTCTCCTT
>JAOWBP010052573.1:1782-12729 GCA_028571105.1 Tragopan temminckii
TTGTAATGCTGTATCGCTTCTTGCTAATGAGGACACAAGCTTGTTATTAACTGCTCCAAGACAATACAAAAAAGTAAAAAAAAATTAGTACCCTGTCTTCTTCCTAAATCTGTAAGACTGCCTACAACCTTGGCTAAAGCACAATATGTCATCCAAATGAAAAGATGTAAGGGAACTTCTGTGAGGATTTCAGTGAAAGAAAACGTTTATAATAATCATCTTACTGATCTTGGTTGCACAGTATCCTTCATAAGTTCAGAGACTGGAGATGATACACTAGATTTGCTCTATTTGCAAGTGGCATGCTTTTAAAGAGAAGGAACTGATGCCTATCAGCTCCCAAAAGGAGCTCTGCAGGAGGCAGTGAGGAAATAAGTAGGATATTCTAGATCACGAGGAAGAGGAGGACCACACTGCAACATGCTGCTTACTAGTAGGGAAAGATGCAGGCTTGGAAGTTCAAAAGAACCCTTTCTCTCAAAAAATCGTATGTGGTTATTCCACATTATGAGTTGCCATTTTAATTTTCCCCGCTTTCTTCAGTTTCTGTTTCACATTCCACCAAATGGAACATCATTCCAACTTAATTAAACAGGAGCTGGCATACCAAACACAACAACTGCATTGTGTCCAAAGCCCAGAACATGAAAGCTTAAATAAGAAAAGTGTTACTATTTCTGTGTCTGCAGGCTGAGAAGTTTGTAACAGAGAACAAGATCTGAGATGGCCTTTTCAGCAAAAAAATAAACAGTAACCATCCTCAAATCTTACTTTAGTCTTGCCTATTTGCATAATTCAGAAGCAAGCACCTCAGAAGTATGCAAGCTCCTATTTATGACAAGAAGTGTACTACACAGACTGAATGCTATGGCTCATACTCTGGAAGTTCACAGATTCCAGAGTGTACCTTCAGACAAGCATGATAACAGAAAGGGGAAGGAAGTTCTATAAGAGAGTTAAATTAAAAGGAAGAAATTTCTGTAGGTTTTTTTTTTTCCCCTCATTTTAAATTAAAGAGGAAAAACGCATGTTGCTTTAGAGTCTGCCATATACATTGCATATGTGAAGGTTTTTCATTCCCTCTTCCTGCACGGTAAAGATCTACAGTACAGGAAACCACCATGTTTGCCAGAATTGCTTTTAAAGGAATTTGTGAATACCCACTTTTTTCTCTTAATGAGCGGCTGCTCAGCCATCAAAATGAATGAAAAGGTAATTTTTTTTCTGGCTAACAAGCAGACCCAGATTTGCTCAGAATAGCTTGATAATAGCTTGCTCACTGATTGCAGTATATATTTAGTTCCAGACCAGATTGTGCAACTGCATCAGATACATGGATCAAAGAAGCCCCCTGGTCAGCTGCAAATGGGACAGAGAAGCAAAGCAAAGGGAGGGAGGCTAAAGGCCCTGTAAGTCTAATCCTTAAACCAGGACCCCAAAGGAAGATCAAAGTTATTTGATAATTATGATGCAATCTTGATATAAAAATATACTGTCTCCCACAGTTCAGAATAAATATTCCAAATAAGAAAATAGAAAAGAAACAGAAATTTTTGAAGAACGAGACAACTAAGCAACTAGTAGAAATACAAATAAGTTGTACTCAGAATAGTAAACAAGCATAGCAGGGCAAGTTAAGACAACTACAGCGTAGGCCGTGTATAAGTAGGGAATTTCATGAGAATTTTGTTAAAAATCCTGATTTTTGTAACTTCAGATAGACATGCTGTACTTATTTATAGAAGAAAATGGAGCCCAAATTTAGACACTCATTTTTCTAGACAATTCAGAAAAATCTGCTTAATTTATGTCACTTACAAAGATTAAATTGCATTGTGAATACAATGTATTATATGAAATTTTCATGTTTTCTAGACACTTATGTAAAAATGCTATTCAGAGCTGATTCCTAAACATAAGGCAACAGCACAATCTGAGAGTGAAAGTTCTCTGTATTTCAAATAGGCTGTGGCTCCATACAGATAAATATTCATTTGAAGATAAAATACATAACAGGCATCTACTGAGAGCAGACAGAATCAAAGGTACAAAATGTGTCAAAGACATCTAAAGCACTTAACGTGTTATTTTCAGATAAGAAGTTTAAATATTTTATCTCTAAAGTCAAGTCTGTCTGAGCAAAAAGTATCTAATCTACAGACACAAAACCAAGTTTATTTTTAGAATCAGAACACGGATGCATTTAATTTTCAAGTGTAAGTACTATAATATAAAATATTCCCACCTGTGAGAAGTGTTTCCCACAAATGTTACATTCAAAAGGTTTTTCACCTAAAAGAAGAAACAGAACATAGAACTTCTAATAGCTGCAGCAGAATACAAATGCTTCAAATTTGTACACTTCCTTTTAAAGAGTTTAATGTCAAAAATAAAAATATCCCCCAAAGGACACTTACCCGTATAATTAAGGGGAAATTTAAGAAGGAAGTACAGCATTTACCATGAAGCTTTTTAAGGCAGGCTTCTCAGAAACAGAATTTATATTTCAAAATAAACATAAGAGCTTTGATAAGAGTAGGAATGGTTTGTATTTTTTTTTGTTAATATTTTTTGTCCAGATGAAAGGAGTACCACACCGTCAGGAACACAACAGATGACAGGTTTCTGCTACAACAACAAAATCTACGGAAAGTGCACTGGTTCTTCCATTTATACATGCAAAGGCCCTCTCTTAAAAAAGAATATGGAACTCAGAGAAGCTAATATGGGAGGATTCCACTTTCCCTGCTCAATGAGTACCATTACGCCTCCAATCAGCATATAGCCATTCACTGACCCCAAATGTATACTTGCCTTTCAGCAATATCTGATAATTAACTGTAATATTTCTGAATTTGTGTATCCAAAACTTGTATTCTTGAACCTGCCCACTCCAGTATTTGAAAATAACTTGATGTTCCACTTAGAATGTGACTGTACAAAAGCTTAGGTATTTCCAGAAGGAAAAAGAGATCTTACACTTAGTTTCACCCTGCTGACAAATCAAAAATCAGTCTATAACTTTTTATTTATGCATTTTAATACGCATTCTCCAGATTTTCAAGAACACCTCTTGGCCACTTGTAGTCTTATTTTCCACCAAGTATTCTCTGCACTGTGATTCTTCCTCCATCCTCAGAAGTGTTACAAGTACCACCTGCAATATCCAGGCACCAAGGTTCTACTTTCCATCACTGCTGCCAAATGCATGTGATACCTTTTCAGCATCAAGGACCAAATGCAATTGCCTCAGATTTTAAATCACAGAGTGAACATAGTTACATGGCCTAACAGACAGGCAGCAGTCTTCTAGTTACGTGAAAAACTTAGCCTAAATCAATCTTTTCTACTTACTAAAGAATGGAAAAAGTTTCAAGAGAGCTTTTATCCAAACGTAAGATAAAATAAACCAATAACTCAACAGTAAGTAGCAGAGAGAGTTGACTTTATTATGACTCTAAATATGCAAATGACCAGAAATTCTGATAACTGACAAATCAAATATAAATGAAACCAACAGGGCACCAGAACTCTGGCAATTTGGATGGCTTCTGACAGCCATAAAAGCATTGAGGTAATTTGGAATGGAACACAAAAAACATTAGTGGTGATTCCTGCAGAAATGACCTATAAAAAAAAAAGTTACTGTTGACTCAAAGATTATTATCTGAACAGAAATCCACCCTAAAGAACTGGAAGGGATAAGGTAGAAGTCAAAGGCTCAAATTCCTCAAAATAATTGTTGTAGTCTGTAAGCACTTCTACTAGGACTGTACTGATGAACACTCTCTTTGCTTCAATGAACTTAGTAGTTTTCTTTTTCCCATGATAAAGATAGAAAAAGGTTCAGTTCGTTAAAGAAACATCCAGCCAATTTTCAGAGAACTTTTCTACACCTACATAAAACTCTAAACAACCAAGCATATCAGGCACCTACTGCAAGAACGAATTCTAGCCTAGCAGCAATGCTAAATCACTGAGTGCTGTCGCATCCCTCAGGTAATGTGTAGATAATGGCTTCCTAGGCTGTGTTACTAAGAGCTAGTAAGCTGAAGATGATTCTCCTCTGCTTGTCACTGCTGAGACCATACCTGGAGCCTTAAGAAGGCCAACAGGAAATCCTACTGCTGTCTACAATCATTTAATAGGAGGACTGATGAAATCAGATACTTGAAGTGATAAGACACAAGGCAACAGAGACAGGTTAGATTATCAGATACAGGAAAAGACTCTTTACTTCATCGGGTAGTGAACACTGGTACTGTTTTCCTGGAGAGGCTGTGGAATCTCTGCCTGTGAAGATACTATAAACTTGACTACACAAAGTCTTGAGCAAAACAACCTAATCTAATTTCACCTGCTTTGAGCAGAGCATTTGGACTAGATGACCTCCAGGAGGATTCTTCTAACCTAAACTATTGTATGATATTATGTCTGTCATTAAATTCCAACTAAAAACCTTATCTGAGATCAACACTCATCTCCCCAAAGACCACTGATGGATCAACAGCAGTAGAGAAGTTTGGAGGGAGGGAGGAAAGTAACTGAACTGCAACTGTGACAATGCTTAAACAAACATCCAGGAGACTTCTTAACCCTGATATCTGTTGTTTATCTTCTGTTATATCCTTCTTGTTCAACACTGCAAGATGAAATAATTATGAAGTGCACAACAGTGAGACCAGAGATGCACAGGAGAAAGACAGCAGTGTTCCTGAACAGAACATACAGGCGAGGAGCATAACTCACTAGGCATGGAATACTGGCAACTTGATCAAGCTAAGCTCAGAATGAGAAGTTTGGGGATCAATACTGCATTCCATGACAGGATAACTGTTCCTGCTTTTTCAATCTTGCTGTGAGTTCTTTCCACTTTTTAAAAATGACACATTGTCTGAAAATATGTCTGTTTTTTTAATAACTGTTTTTTTTCACTAGGTAGGTAAGGAATGTGTAAGAGGGAACCAGACATGTTCTACCACAGAACTCACACTAATTAAAACACATTACAATATTCAGTCAAGTCAAATCCAATAGACTCTACTTCACTGATATGCAGCTATATCTACAGAAACAAAAATTTTAAAACATTTCTGTCAGGAACCCTGAAGTGATTCCTATACAAAGTTTAGTACTGAGTCCATCCCCTTAACACTTAAGTTACAATGCATTACACAAGGATCAAAGTTAACCTTACACCTTCTAAAATTATTTTATATGGTTTACCAGACTCAGAAGCATACAATAACACAAGTCAATCGTACAAGCAAGGCACTCTTAAAACAACCAAGAAGTCTAATGGACACCACGATTCACAAAATCCAGATTTCTCCCAATGATTAAGATACCTAAGGACAAATTATAACACGTTTCTCATAGTTGCAGTCTCTCTCCCACATTTATTCTCTAGCAAAAACTCACATTTTACCAACTTCAGAGTCTCTCCCTCAGTTGGGACTTCTCTAGATGCTCTATCTTCTATCTGACCACCTATTCTCCTGAAATTTATAAGACTTTAAAATATACTTGGTAATGTCAGTTTAAATTCAACAACAGATTCAAAATACAAAACAAAGAAAGAGAAGATGGAGATAAAACACATGCAACTGTTTCATGGGAGAACAAATTAATACAGCGTTATAGTAATACACACATGCAGATGCATTCAAAGACACTGAATAAAACTTCAAAAGACCGATGGAAACTGTTCATTTTTTCAGGTTCTGACTTTTTCTACTAATCACATGGATAAATAAATTCATAATACTCAGGATTAATTAATAAAAGCAATTAGTGTCTGCTAAGAGGGACTCATTTACTCTCAAGGTAGCAATACATTCCATGCTCATTTGCAAAGAGATGTTTATCTGACAAGACCTAGAGAGATACATTTGTGTATTTAATATGGGGAAAGAAAAGGGCAAAATGTATTCTACAGTACTGATTGAGAACAATGTCATCTCAAGGATGTGGAACCAATGGTGTTACTTGACTAGCTACAGTATCTTTTAAAATCCCTTTTAAAAAGCATTCCTAGTTGTAGAAATAAAATACAATATGCTAATTCAACTGAACAGACAGACTAGTTAATTCAAAATTAGACTCAGTCTTCTTTTTTACTAAAATAAAAATGTACTTACATCTATGTTAGGTTTAAAAATAATATTACCAATAAGTATTTAAAACAAAGCAAGTTCAAAATTTCCATTCATTCTGTAGCTTACTTGTTTACAGGAGTATTACTTTCTAGATAAATTTCATGAAAGAATACATTTTACAGCTTAAAAAGAAATACTACCAAGCTCTGATCAGTTCTATTTTACAATGAATAAATTACAATGAAGAAAGGACTGCAGTTGCCTAGAACTCTTACGCTGTTTTCTTCTACTCACGTGCACTTCTGTTGTTATCTGCCTTAAGACTTCCGGACAACCTGACTCTTTTAAAGTAATGGCAAAAATGACATTTCCATTAAAATAACACACAACACTCCTTGAAAAAGAACCCCAGAAACACGGGTGAGGCAGGAATCTTCAACACAATAAAAAAAAACAAACAAAACCTTTGAAAGCATACCCTAAACCAACATTTCTGAATCAAGAGACACAAGACATTCTCCTCAATCCAAATATTTGGTCTGCAGACCAAGTTATCGGTAACTGTACCTGTATGAGACCTTTTATGGAGCTCCAGATTGCTTGGATGTTTGAAAGCCTTCCCACATAATTCACAAGTATATTGCCTCTGTGACTGAAGAGTCTGTGACTGTCCTTCTTGTTCCAAAGGAGCTTGAGATCTTTCAATTTCAACAGTTTGTTCAAAATTCTCAGAATTCACCGAGTCATCAGCTTCTTTTTCTTCAGCAACTCTGACATTCGTCACACCCATGGTACTTTCATTTACAGATTCATTTACTCGTGTTATTCTACTGTCATCTCCTTTAGGCTCCGGGGGCTGCTCTGCAGATTTCTGAGATCTCAGAAAATTCAACTTTTTGAGGTGTACTGCCTTTTTCAGCCTCATCTGCTTGGTGGGCTGCAACAGCATGCTTTCTGCATCTTGATCTGGAGCGGCTTCATTCAAGGGCTGAACCAGAAAGTTTGATGGTAAATGTTCAGAGGTTTCCAGAATACATTCAGGGTGACTGACAGGACAAGAATTACTCTGTACTGTGTTTATTTCTGTAGATGTATTGTAAGAAAAGGACTGTTCTGCTACCCTCTCATTACTAGAGCAAGCATTTTGCTTATAGAACTGTTTGCTGTAAAAGTTGCGCAGTTTATAATAGTAATTTGGTTGTTTAAATGGAAGTTCTGTGCAGTTGCCATCTAAGGAGTTGTGTGACTGCTTCTGTAAATCACCTGAGGGTGTGTGAAGATTAACAGACTGTGATGTATGAGAATGGTGGTCAGCCAACACTTTGTTAGCTTGTGCGTCGGATGAACATTCTTGTAATAAGTTTGTTCCATAACTGTCATTGGTACAACTAGTATCTGCAGTCAAACTATTCTGCAGGGAAAATACACTATTACAAGGCATGTTGGTTGTTTGCTCTATGGCTGTAGAAGATTTTAAAAAGGTGTGGCAAATATTCAGCACGTTTTGCACTTGAAGGCATTGTGCAATATCCAACATAGCTTGTACATTGTCCTGACTGAGATCCAGATGGGAGGTATACATGAAGTCCAAGATCTGGCCAATCCCACCTACATTTTTAATGTCCAAATGAAAGACATCATTCTTCTGGCCTGAAGAATTCTGAAAAAGGGTCCTGACAAAATAAGGCAGATGTTCAAACACACAAATAATTCACAACGCTTTTGTAGGAAAAGAAAAAAATTACATATACACACACAAACACCTCAAACAGACTGCCTGGTATGAATAAAAAACTTGTGCTATGTGTTCCCAATGCTCTTTAAATATTTGGTGCAGGGATGTATTTATGGACTGTTTGCAATAGTCAACAGACCCAGAATGGTGTTTTCCCTTCCATCATAGCAATTAGGACATGAGAAATTTGCCAGTAAAAAGGATAAGACAGATCCCAAAGTCAGCAAAATTGTTCTATTCTGGCAATCAAGTTTGTCTACCAACCATTATCAGTAAACCTTACTAAAGACAGTTCATTAGTTCTTTTTATGCAAGTAGACAAGAGGATGGTAATAGTAATCAAAACAGAATTATTTTCCATTATTTTCAAACCCTTCTGTCATACACAAAAAAAAAAAAAAAAAAAAAAAAAAAAAAAAAAAAATTGGTGCTGAATGCCCAGGTACTGAATGAGAACCGAGTAAAAGAAAAAGATAAAAAGAGAGTAAATGTACACAAGCCTAAAACAGCAGTCCAACCATCACACACTGAATTTAATATTCAAAGTAACTGAATTCACAAGACAGCATCAAAGCTGTAGCTCTTCATATGCATAACCAGTCCTAGACTGATCAGCTTGCCTCTGCCTCAGCCAGGACCTTCACATTTTCCATTAAAATCCCCAGTCTCTAACTTGACACTCCCCCAGAAAATGATGTATACATCATCTTTTTGGGTTAACTCACAAATTAGGTTTGTTGAAAGGTGCGCATAACATCAACGAGCAGTGAATCTCACACAAAAGGCAGTTAAGGCTGAATGAAAAGCAGTTTTGGGTTCTGAAAGAATCTCCTCTGGGAGTTCAAAACTGAAAGCAGTTTTGAAAGGTTCTCCTCTGGGAGATCAGCGGTGGGTGGGCTACAGTTAGGGGAGAAAAACAGGGAGTGATGTTGCTTCATGAGCTACCTACATACTTTAAAATACGTACTGTCTGACAATTTCTTCTATGCAGAGGTTCAGTATTACCTATGTAATCAAATTTTGTTTTGGACACCACCAAACAGAAATGGATAACGTGAACTGTTTCTGTCTGGCTCAGCTCAAATTCAGTACTACGCTTCACGTAAATAGTTATCTTTGCATATGGAAATACTGACTGCAGTATTTCATGCCAGAATCCCCTGTAGCCCCAGTAGCACTGTAAGCAAATAAAGAACAAAAAATTTCCAAACACAAACACTCTAATAGTTAATGAGGCATACTCAGAAATTAAATTAGGATGGCCTGTTTTTAATTAGGTACAATACTTGATGTAGGTTCATCTCTGGACATATAGTTTAACTTTTTACCTTCCACTCTAATAGTCACTTTGCGTGCAACTACCAGAAAAAAAATAATTAAATCACTTCTCAGATAAAACCTCAAAAAACAGCATTTAGTTCAGGTTTTTTTTAAACAGAAGAAATTTCTGCCACATACCTGAAATATTGACTAAAAGCAGCTAACACATTTTTGTGTGCTTTGAAGCAGACACCCTTCACCACCAACATGCAGTCACAGAGAAGACCCTGAATGCGCTGCTCGTGTAGCTGCTGGAGTAGATGACAACTATGGCTAGCAACAGTGTCCATGCTAAAAAGTCACATTACCTACAATAAAATGAAATGCTAAATGAATTTTAAATATCAACTCACAAAATGAATTTAGAACATGAAGAACATTTTTACCATTTTTTATCTCCTAAAGGAAACACTAGTTTAGACTTGCCATGTGAGCTCTGAAGGCATTTCTCTGTTTAAAAAAATCAATCACAATATCACTCACCAGAAGAAATACAGCAGCAGTTATGGAAAATATTGATTTTAATGAAGTACCTCTTACAACAAAAAGCTTCTGTAAGAATGTGCAAACAGTGCTGCAAATATACTGATCTCTATATCCACAGGAAATGCAAAGCCAACAACTTTAACAAGATCATATGGCAAAATCGTATCAGACCTATAAAACAGTAACATTTGTAGAGGACAACCTCATTTGCTTCATCCTCTCAGCTGGGTAGGGAGAACTCTGGAGCAGCACTGTTTGTATCACATTCACTGCTGCTGCAGCTAAGCACATTTCTCACAAATCTGGTTTAATAGACAAGCTAGAATGGCAATTCTTTTATTTAACAAAATGTAAAGCTTCATAAAAATCACTTTTTGAACGTGTTGAAGAGAACACAACTGATATTAATCCCACACGATACATCCACATTGAGTTCAACACTTTTTTTTTTTTTTTGAAAAAGGATGAAATTCCAGCCCTACATACTGGTAAACACAAAGGGAAAACTTAAAATCTTAGGACAGTGTTAGGTTGTAGTCTTTTAATTAACAAACGAAGCAGAAAAAACCACAATGCTTAAATGTGAGAAGAGCACAGTTATCCCCATTTTCAATCCTGATGAAGGGCTATAGTTCAGTATAGCATATTTTAATGTACGTGTACCACACGTTTCCTTTCCTCATGGCATATCAAAGCGGTATTACAACGTACACTTTTATCCCCCTATTTCACCTTGTCTTTTACCAGGCTTTAAAATAAACTAGCCGCGCCTTTTGCTTGCCTCCCCCCCGAGGGCTTCACAAAGCCCTTAGCAACCCACGAATTCGGGCTTCCCCAACAGCCAGATGCCTCGGTGTCCGTGAAGAAGGGCACCCACGCAGAGCTACTCACAAGCAAGAGCAGCCCCAGCCCCACAGCCGCTATTTACGCGCAAATCGAGGCTTCAGGATCCCCTCAGACCTTCAGGATCCCCTAAGCGCGGAGCAGGGGAAGGGCGGAAGGTGACAGAGGGAGAGCGAGGAACGAGGCAGGCACAGAAAGGAGCGGGCCGAGGAGACAGCGGAGCGCAGCACGGCTTAACAGACGACCGAGGGAAGGAGCCGGCCCTGCTCAGACCAGCGCTTACCGGCTGCGGTCACCTCGCAGCTCCATCCCAGCGCCAACTCCACGCTCAACCTTCGCCCGCCGCTTCCGGGCCGAGACCGGCACCACCCCGCACGCGTGGATCACCAGCCGCCGGCTGCTGCGCGCCGAGGAGCTGCTCGAGACCACCGACCGCTCGGTCGACTGGATCGCCTCCGAGGTCGG
>JAOWBP010052574.1:0-12727 GCA_028571105.1 Tragopan temminckii
AGGCACATGGTGGGGTGAGATAGCTCGGACCCCATGCAACGGGACCCCCCAACAACATGGGTGCAGGTGGTGGGAAAGCCAATAGCAGAAGCTTGCACGCAGCCAGTCAAACTCAAGCAGCACCTAACCACCCACAGCAGATGAGGGCTCCCACTTCTGCTCCTTGCTAAGAACAGGAGCCCACGTTTACCTTCTCCACCCCTCTGCTCACAGACCCCCTTGGACGGCCTCAGACATTTCTGGTTCACTCCCAAGTTCTCTTTTCCTTCTGGTGACTTTCATTTTGCTCAGAATCTTTCGTTCTGATTTTAACAATCTTAAAATTATGTCCTTAAAATAAACCTCACAATCAGCAATATATAAATTATAATTTCCTTCTCCACATGCTTCAACTATTATCTTAATCAAGCAATCATATCACTTCCCATATAGCCCCTCATTATCCAAGTCGTGCCCTGTTTGTATTATATCATCCTTATCTGATGGCACACCAAACCATCCAGCAAATCCTCAGCACTAATGCAATCCTAAGCCCTTAAGCATCTACCAGTTCTTTGATGCTGAAAGACTGATTCCAGTGCTGGCAATGCCTACGGGATAATCTCCAGTCAATGAGATGGCTTTTCTCGATGTCCACCACATTATACGACTTTTTCAACAACACCTAGAAGGAAATTATTACTCAGTTAAATACCCAGCAACCTAACGTACCACTTTATCTCCAAAAGCTCTCTAGAACCAAATGATCTTTGCTGGGACCACTTGCACAGGCAACACTGGGACTTCTCTATTGCTAGAAGCATTGCAGAATGAATGCCCCATCAGATGGCCATATATTTATCTCAGGCACAACCTTTCAGCTCAGGAGCACCCTCAGTGCTGGGCACAGAACCCCAGCCCCATGCAGTGCTTTGATCACATCCAGCTGCTTGGCCAGCAGTGCAGCCTGTGATACTTTTCCATGCAACCACTGCCCAGAAGGAGCACTGCTGACATGGAACACCCATTGGCAGACTCAGCCAGCCCGCCTGCTCACCCAGCGCTCAGCCTCCTTCTGCGCATCATTAATGAGCAACATCGGTCTCCAGTTTCCAGTCAGCTAATTTGTTCCTATAGTCATGATTCCAAATATCACATGAATAATTCAGCAAGTTATTTTAACTGTAGTTAGGATAAGCCCATTAGCCATCATATATTTAGATAAATTGTCCCTTTCTCCCACGTGAAGTTGCAAAGGGAGAGCACCGTGCCAGGTGAGCTACAGCTCTCCCCTCAGTAGGAAACCAGGATACCTGGTGACTCAAATCCACCTGGAAGTGTGCCCTAAAGGGTTCCTCTCCCATTTGCAGCAGGGAGAGGGGCAGCCAGCCCCATCCTTGCAGCCATTCCATCCCACTGCCCAACACGAGCTCCTCTGACACGTGCTGGGGTGACGGTTTGGAGTTGCAAGTGCCCTGAGCTGATCCTTTGCACAAGAGCAAACTCCACCTGGGCTGCAGGAGGTGATCCTAAGTCTGCCTTTGCTCTCCTTAGTTCTACATTTGCACTCCATTGGGTGGGAAAAACTTTACAGAGCACTGGTTATTGCTACCTGCACTGCTTCACACAGATCATGTTTGTTGTGCAATAGGTTAAGAATTAATTAATCCTCCAATAAGAATATCTACTCGTACATAATGCCTATATTAGCCCATTCACATTTTGTTATTGCTGGAGTTTACTGCAGAGCTGTTCTTAAAGGCCTTCAAAGAGAATAAAGGCAAAGAAATCTCTCTGTTACACCATTAAAATAAAGACCCAATTACTAGAGTCATTAAAGGAAATATTCTCAAATGACTCTGAGTCACATGCTGCTCTCTGGTCCCTGCCCCTTGCCTGGGGCTGGCTCTCCCTCGGTGCACAAGGCAGTGCCTGGGTAAGCACACACTGCTCTGCTTTCTGCTGAACCGGCATCCTTCCTGCCCTCGGACATCCACCCTGAGCAAAGAGAAGCTTGCAGGTATATGCAGTGCAGTCACAGGGAGTTGAAAACATGAGGGATGTAGAAAGGATGAAAAACAATGAGCAGTTTTTCCACTAATTTGAGATTTCAGGTGCACTCTCCCTTAGCTTCTCACTGCATGATCCTATTCAGTGCTTTGAGATTCTTCCTTCTTCCATGCCTTCGAGAAGCAGCACTGCACATCAGTGCTGGTTCCAGGGCCATGGAAGAAGGGCTCAGGAAAGGTGCTCTTCAGTTGTTGTGGCTTGCTTTGGCCACAGGGATTGACCTCATGCTGGAGGTGACCTCAGTACTGATTCATTCCTATTAGGCTCATCCTCCCCCAGCAGAAACCAAGATGACAATACAACCTGAAGCAGCTGCATGAGAAGTGGTTTTCATAAGAGTATCCTCAGTGGTGACACTCTGCAGATGTAAATCCTTTCTGATCTGCACTCGTGGAAGGAGCACCCTTGTGCTGACAGTCATGTGAGGGGATGTCATTACAAGCTAGCAACAGATTGTAGCAGAAAAGCCACAAAGCTTTTGTCTTCATCACAGCGGGATGACAGTAAACAGCTCTAAATAATGTATAGGAAATCCAATTTTGGTAGGTGGAGAATAGGAATTACAATAGCAGTCTTTGCTTAAATCTCTGGTAAATGTTTGTTCAAGGACCACAGTTGAAGGTGCAGAGATTTAACTGAGCAATATTAACAAATGGACTGTGATTCATAATTAACAAGAAGACAAAGCACAGCAAGAAGTGTAAAACCTCAGGCTTTCTGGGGCTGACATGTGGAGCCAATTAGGGATTCATGTCAGATACTGAGAGCCAGAAGGAGATTTCTCATACTGCCTGCAATGGGCCTCATATATTCAAGAGAAGAACCCAGGATCCACCACCATATGAAAGCAGGTATTGGGCTCAATGAGAGCTGCAGAGCGGCCACTTCAGTGCTTTTTAACATCTTTGCCTCTGCACAGACGCTGCTGCCCATGAAAGATGCTGAGCAGCACCTTAACATCACTGATCTGTAGGAGCAGTTTTAAATTAAATTGGTACAAATGCAGAAGGAGCTTATTTTCAAATATTGCTTAGGCAGCACAAAGAATAAAACGGTATTTTTCAGTCTGGTTGTCCAATTTCTTTTTACAAAATGCGACAAAGGACACGAAATGTCTGTGAAAGGAGCCAGCCCATAGGTGGGATTACACTGATTTCTGAAGCAAACACAGAATGGCAACTGTTAGCCTCATGTCTGTGGGCTATACTGGGATTCAATAACCTGGAAAATGATGGACTTTTCCCTCCAGATGCATTACCACAGACAATACACGGCAGATATGCACTCACATCAATCACAGCAGTGATTTCTCTATCATATCTCTGTGCAGGGTTCTATCGGCTCAGCAAGGCACATTTCTAGGGTCAGGTGTTACCTTGCCTGGAGCTCCCTGTGCCTAAGTGGAGCAGAAGGGCCCCAGGCCCTGGGGAATCTCAGCTTCAAATGGAAATAAAAGCTAACCCCACACTTAACCCAGCCAGCAGAGCCCATTACACCTCTGTAAAAGGAGAAATGCACAAGAGAGTGATTCAGCTACAGTCATCCTGCAGACAGTGGGGCACGTTAGGGCTGGGAAATGGGACATGGTTGCTGACCTCGTCCTCCATTTCTTCACCCACATTCAGTGTCACCAAACTCCCTCCCTTCACGTACCACTTCAGGCAGCCAACCCACAGTTCTCCCCCTATTCCGGCAGTGCTGGAGACAGAGGCACCCTGAAGCAAAACGTCTGCAGCTGTGTTAGCCAACCCCACAGCACCCAGCCAGACTATTGCAACTCTCACCGATATTTATTAACTGAAACGCAGAGATCCCTGGATAAAAACTCTAGTGGAGGTGTAGAGTGCCACGTTTCATTAACTTCTTATTATCTTATAAGGGCTTCACTGAAGCTTAGAGGACTGCATGGATAGTACATGAATCTGGAGAGCTCACTGCCAGCCTCACCTTGTGCTCAAAGATGTGGTGGTGGGAATCTCAGCCGAGGATGGACAGTGTGAAGGGGAGCAGAGCTCAGCGGTGTGAGGGCACTGGTGATGCATTATGATGAAGTCACCTTTAATTAAGAGGAAAGCCAAAGGCTGCCCTGGGCTGGGGAAGATTCAGGAAAGCGATGGGCTCTGCAGGTAGAGCCGGAGCAGTCACTCATGAGGTGGGAGGTGGCAGTAGATGCTGCTTTTTTAGAGTGATGTACAACGGCTGCTTGGCTGTCTGCAGCATCCTCAATCACTCCAGCCAACAATATCTAGGCAAGAATGGTGGAAGTGTGTGAGAAGCACCAAGCAATTGATTCTGGCTTCAGCCATTTTTGACATTTGCCAGGAGAGATTTGGGTTGGATGTCAGGGAGAATTTCTTCTCCAAAGAAGCAGTCAGGCACCAGCACAGGCTGCCCAGGGAGGTGGAGGAGTCACCATCTCCAGAGGTGTTCAGAACCATGGAGTTGTGGCACTTGGGGACACGGTCAGTAGGCATGGTGGGGGTGGGCCAAAGGTTGGACAGCCACCCTTAGGTGTCCTTCCCACCTGCACTGTAACCCCCTCATCTCCACTCAGTGACTGCATTGCCTCGGGCACACGCAGGATGAATGTGGTGCTGTCCTTCTTCCCTGCCAACTTCTGACATAACTTTGCAGCAAGCAACCCACGGCACCCTTTGCTCCATTTACCTCCCCCGAAACAGAAAGACTGTGCAAAGCACTTTTCTCCTTTCAAACATATCATGGAGATGCAGTAAGCATCTTTGCTTCCTAATTGAAATCATACATCACTTTCTTAAGCGATACTAAATCAGAGGCAAACAGCACTGGCAATTCAGGCACTAATAAACAGTTCTGCTCTGGAGACAGCACACCTGCCCATACACACCAAGCCCTGCTCCTACCCCACAGCCATGGTGTGCATCAGTCCCTCTATTCCCAGTTGCCAGTCCACACACACACCCCAGCCCCACAAGCACAGCCATTCTAAGGCAACTTCAGTTTCCAGAAGACAATCAGCATATTCTTATACCAAGACATTCCCAGGCTGATGATCTGACCCACTGCTCTTAGGAGCCAGAACTGACTTTATGTTATTGTTTGAGGGTGAGAGAGAGAACTTACGTTTTCAACTCCACTTGTAGCAAAAATACTGAGAATCAGAAATAAGCTCTAACACTGCTTTTAATCTCCTCCTTTCATGTCACTCCTGGATCTCTCTCAGTCCTCTCTCTGCTGCTATCAGCAAATCCGACTTCCTAGTCCGACAGCTGTCAGCCTGAAGAAAATACCACCTCAGTCAGCTTTCTCCATTACTTCAACCCACCCCACTCCAGCAAATAAGAGAGTCCTGAACACGGTTATGAAAATAGCTGAATTAACACACTGCAAGGAACAAATGCTACAAACTTTACCTCCTCAGAGAGGTCTGATCCTTCACCCAGACCTCACTGATGCTGCTGGGTGAGCTGCTGGTGGGAAACAAAGGGTTAATGCCATCCAGCTCCCCTCCATCTCCCCATTTGGGTCTGCTCATAGCAATGCCTCTTTGGTTTACCTGTCCTCTGCATAACAGTGGTAATTAAGAATAATCTCTGCCAGTTAGCAATTAACAATATTCAAATGGTTGTATAGGCTGACATACCATGTTCTCACTGCAGCATGGCACACTGGGCTGCACACAGCCAGCAGCAAGGTGGTTCCTCCCTTGCTTTGGTTTTCATTTTCCATTCAGCTATTAGAAGAAACCCATTCATCAAAGCTATAGGCTTTCCCTCTGAAAACCTTCAGCGTTTAAAAGCTTTTGACTGAAATATAACATATTAATGGAAGTCGTGATTGCACAGCCCTCTGCTGACCTTCCATAGGCTGAAATTGCTTATTTTGCTAAATTTATTTGCCATCCATTTATCAATCTAAATCTAAGGTGGTTTTAAAGGTCATAAAGCAAACAGCCACTGAAATATGATTAAAGAATATGGAAATAAATTACAAACTCATAATGTTATCCCTTCCTGTGACTTAGTGGCAGAAGCCAGGATGAAGTATGGGAACTTGTTTAACATCTTATGTATTTGGGGATCCATCTGCCTCCAGAGGACTGCTTAGCTCCATCCATGCAGCATGCTGCTTTGTGTGCTGAAGGGAGCACCATGAGAGCCCAGCTTGGGCTCAGGAGAACACTGAGAGAAGCCTTTAACTTTCCTTAGAGGGTAAACTCTCTCTGTGGTGACTAGGCTGCATTTATTAACAGGGGGGTGTGAAATGATGCTGGGAAGTTACTTCCCATTGAATAAGCAGCACACTCATTCTCACGTTCGGATCCCAGACTGCTCCAAAGCAGTTAATGGAGCATCACACCAACTCGACACTGGGTGGCTCGTGCCAGGAGCACGGAAGGTTATAGGAGAACAAAGCAAATCTTCATAGTTCCCATCTGGAGAAAAGAAGTAAAGGTGAATCTTAATGCGAAGCTTCAAGGAGTGCAGAAGGTGTTTGGTTATGGCAACATTATGTGTATCAAAACAACGGGCAAAGATTGTTGTCTGCAAAAACAAGTTGCCTGCTGGAGTCGGGCATTAATCCCTGCATGTCATTGAAACGGTTTTGACTTTATTACCAGAAGCTTCAGTGCAATGACTGTGCAGCCACTGGTGAATTTTAATTCTTGATGAACCGGTAATTGCTGTGCCCAGCAGACTCTCATAAGCACATATGCAACGTCTGCTTCCCTGCAAAAATCAAACACCGGCTCCAGGAGCACGGTGCCATTTTTGCTCAATATCAATCAATTTCCCAGGGAACGTTTCTCCACGCAGCAGAAAAGCACACGGTGTTTTTTTACAGCCAGATCTATAGAGAGCTCTAAATACCTCTGCCATGAATATCATGGGCAGTGCCAGCAAATGGAACAAAACACACAGAGCAGCTCCTGAGCTCTGATCACTTCCCGCTGTTGGTTTTGGTGCCTTTTCTCTCTACTCTAAATTGTTTAATGAATTATTGATAAAAGAGGGAGATGTGCATAATAGACACTGTTCCGTAAAGATCTTTTTATTAAAGACAATGGGATGAAGATAAAAACAAGGAAGGCAGTAAGAAGAAAAGATGAAAGCAACCAGCAGCCTTGTGAGTACATTGTAAGTAACAGCGAACCCAAGGGATGAGCGGGAGGGCAACTACCACCTATCACAGCCTCTACAAAGGTGCTGCACAAATTGGTGGCTGTAAGAAATACGTGTCCCAAAGCACTGTGCTGCAGGCAGGAATATAACCTTGCAGGCGGGATCACAAAATGGTTGGGCTGGAAGGGACCTCAAGGATCACCCGGTTCCAAACCCTGGCCATGAGGAAGGGCTGCCAACCACTACATCAGGCACCAGATCAGGTTGCCCAGGGCCCCATCCAACCTGGCCACAAACACGAAACCAAGAACATTATAAATGTGCATTCAAGCACCTCTTTAAGATTGATTTACCTCTAGATTCACTCCAAAGCAAAGAATCCAAAGGCTGTCTTCCAAAGCCTGAGCTTTGGGGAAGCTTTCTGCTCCCCTGAGCACCCTACAAGCTGATCCCTGCCTCTCTGCCTCCCTGGTGCTCAGCCAGAAGCTGAGGACACACTTCAGCCCTTCCTAAAGCTCTAAAAAGGATTTTCTCTGCTGTCTGGGTCTTGTTGCTAAATTCGTTGGGATTTCTCCATTTCAAAGACTCTAGCATTAGAAAAGAGTGATAAAACTTGTCAGTGGGTTCAAAGTTGCCACAAGAAGGGATACATCCTCATGCAAACATGTATGCTGCAAGATAACACGAGTGTCATTTCTCTAGGAAATCAGGCTAAGAAATATAAATCGTTCCGAGCTGTGACCTGTATTACTTATGTCAACTCTCAGCCAGCTTTTAATACTGCACTCTGCAAATCCAAACTGTTCTGGGCTTAAAAAAATGGAAAAGGACCAGATGTCGGGTAATTGATTTTACTGACAGAGATCCAGAGGAACGTTCCAGCAGATCAGACCCAACATTCATAAGATATTTTAGCAATTTCTCCAAGTCCAATTAGCAATTGATGTGTAATGCATCAAGAAAGCCTGCTGTTAAGGAGAGTTTTCCTATTAGCACTCTTATTACCTGCAGAGATTGACATGTTTTCAGTTTAAAATGAATTCTGAAAAAATGTATTTAAAATAAGGGTCAAGAGAATGACTGAATAGGCATAAACAGCATTTTATGGCTACGTGTAATAGAGTTGTAGCAATAAAAAAGTGCGAGTTAGAAAGAATACACAGTCGTTCTCAATTACAGGATCACAAAATTACATCCTGATTGACTCCTTCCCTTAACGCATGCACTGGCCGACAGGGTTGGATCAGAGAATTTCCATTGAATATATTAACATTTATTTTAAAAAATGATCAATTTTGAAGTTACGAAATGCCTCATTAATTTACTACGGTGCAATTTACTGCCTGGGAGCTAACCACGTCTGCAGCCTGGGACAGGGCATTCATCCATGAGCAGAGCACACATAGGGTGCTTGCTTGATAATACAACTCCCTTCGTCTGCACTAATAGCCACATCCATTAAAGTATATCTTCAGGAAGTACAGGTTTCTTAGACAAAAGTTCTTTTACCTCACTGCTGAGATCTTCCAGGCTGCCTGGGATTGGGCTGCCAAGATCTCGGTAGGAATTGAAAAAAAAAATAATAAATTCAATTACTGATGCTGCAATCCGGTGCCTGCAACAAAGCTGTTCACCATCACAAAGCCTGGAGGGGCCTTCCCAACATCTGGATGGGAGCACTGCTCTGACCCACGCGCCCACTGCTACCCACCCAGGGGACACAGAGGAGCCTGGCACACAGGAGGACTCCCAGCCAACACACTTCGGTTCAATAGCAGCCAGCAGCTCGCAGCACATTTGGTTCCCACTCGGATTTCCCCCAGTCATCTCGTTTAAACATTTTATCTAACCACGGAGCTCAGCTTTAGTTAATTGCCTTACTCCTCACCTGTGCAGCAGCAAACCTCCCTGCAACGCAGCTTCCACAGCCTCACCAGGGATCAGCTAGTCAAAAAATACAGAAATTCTGCTGGAGATAATATTACACAGATACTGAAAACTAAATGCTGCACCCACGGACAACATTCCTCAGCTAAGCTCCAGTTCTGCCTTGGGTATTCCCAAATCCCACATTTCCCTTTCCTCTGCCATGCCTGAGATAGTACTGGACGTGCCACCAATGGTGTAACAAGATAACATCTATTCTTATCTATGGGGAGGAGGGTCAAAGTGACTTCCATTTACCTACTATCTAACAGCAAACCTGAATCACTGCTAAGTGCTCATATAGTGGGATATGGTGCCATTTTCTTTCCTTTTGGCTTAACCAACAAATTCCTCTGCCCAGGAGGCCCAGATCCTTTGTCTAAGAATAAGTCCACGGGTCAATAGCAGACAGAAAAGTGGGAGGTTATTTTGTTTTAAGAAAGGGGGTGAGGGAGAAGGGGCAGAAAGTGAAAAAGGAAGAGGAGGGATGTTTAAGCTGTCTCTGAAGCTGTAAAGCCACCAGCTCACAAACCTTGCACAAGTATAAACCCAAACAGCTGGAATTTCTATGGCAACACTCAGTGCTGTTGGCAGAGCGAGGCTGGGAGGGCATCAGATGGAGAGCACAGTTGGCAGTGACAAGGCAGAGCTTGGGTCAGATCCCAGCATCTCACACAGCCTCTGTGTGCAGAGGTATGAGGGCAACCCTGCAAATGCAGCAGCAAAAAGAGTGATTAAAAACATCACCTGTGTGCTAATGTCATTGAGTTGTGAATCTGATCTTAAAAGACCAAATAAACCTCTTAATAGGAATTTACTCCCATTTTCTTTACACCAACTTCTACACAGATACAAACTCCTCTCATTCTGTTTCCCATTTTGTGAGGTTCAGACATTGGGAGCTCAGGAAAAGCACTAACCCAGTGCTAATGGACCAAGAAATGCCTTCTGAGAAAACAGATTAATATCTTTTTCCATCATGAAAATTGCTAGCGGGTATTCATTGTGTATCAGCACATCTGCAGACAGGTCTGAGCACCAGGCTTCCTTCAAAGGAGCACCATCAGAAAGTTCTGCTTGCACCAGGCTCACCTCCTTGCTGTGTTCCCTAATGCTTGTTCTTTATGCACAGACAGAGAAGGGGAAAGAAAGGTATTATCTCATCACTGACACCAACACAGTTCAGGCACTAAATCCTGCTGAAGAGAACATGCATCAAAATATTCATAACTTGATTGCATGAGAAGAAACTAATATTGGCCTGCAGCTTGGAGAGGCATTGTCCTGTGACATTCAGGTAGGGAAGACCAGAGTGTGCCCTTCAAGTTTTATGACTGAGACCAAAACTTGCCAGCATTTCATTACGGTCTTATTAACATTATGAGATCAGGGGGAGGGAGCGTGGCAACAGGCAGAATCGAATTTTATTATTATTATTTCAGCTATGTACCCATAACAAATCAGCTCTATTATGTCCCAGGGCTTTCTTTTTGGCTCTCCTAATCTCATTGCCACTACATAACCTCCAGCTGGCTTTAAATCTGACTGCTATGTGCCACTTTCCTATTTAAATCTCCTTGTTTTTTATCGGTTCCATTTTTTAAATGTATAATTTACATTTGGTTCCCACTGGCTATAATGAAATGTCCAGGCGAGTCCTTCCCACAACAGGAGGAAACCCCAAATGAGTTGATTGCTGCTTTGTTCAGCCTGAGTCATGGGGGATGGTAAAACCCAACTAATCCAGGCTACAAGAGAAATTTGGGCATTTGAGACTATTTCAGCTGTTCTAAACAGACCTGAGACTGCTGGCATTGTGTTTCTGTACACATTCAGATCCTGGATATTGGCCTTTTTTCCACTAGAACCAGGCAGATTGTCCTGGCCCATGCCTTTGGCTGCTGCCCACTGCAGTGCCTTCATGCCCTAAAACATGACCCTGACATCTCAACACCTTGTGCCTGAACACTGAGTTCTAATGTCTGGCTTCGAGCAAAGGACTCATCCTCCTCCTTCAGTTGCTCCCTGGAGGAAAAAGAGGAGCAAAGACTCTGATGTAAGTCACTGCTGGCAAACGAGTTCTTTTATCACAGTCGTAGATGTTTCAGTTGGAAGGGATCATTGAAGACCATCTGGCCCAACTGCCCTGCAATGATCAGGGACACCTACAGCTCCACCAGGTGCTCAGCCTGAAAACTTTCCAGCAATTATAAGACCAGACATACTCATTCACTGGATGCAGCCACCTTCTACTAAATCCCACACAGCATTTCCTCCACTGAGTCCCACCAACTCACAGCAGCGAATTGCCATTACTATTTCTTGCCGCCCATCCAATTTTGGGACAGTTCTGAGCTGCAGATGAAGGCAGCCCACGTCACAGCTAACAAGTGCCATATGAGGTCAGACATAAGGTCCACCCAACCCTTGTTCACAGCTGTGAACAGGAACCAGCCCACAGCCTCACAGGGCGAAGTCCTCCCCGCACAGATTTCCCACCTTCTGTAAAACTGACAGTTCTGTGTTCATCCCCCCCCAGGGTTCAATTCTTCATTACCCTGTGAAGCTCTGCAGATATTTATCCACATGTAAAACACGTGCAAGACAGACACCAGAACTCAGTGCTGGGGCTGCAAAGCCCCACAGCCACTTCAGCCATTCAGCAGTTCCCTCGGTGCCCGCTGATATTCAGATCCCTGCCTGACACACAGGTTTTGTTACATTTTGTGGTAGCGTGGCTTTCAAAATTCTATTGCCACATGCTGGGCTATGATTAAAGCATTTGGCTTTCCATGGTAACGTTACCCATCTATAATCTTGTTTCTTAGCAATATCCGAGCCAGCTGTACTAGTAATTTCCTTTAATAACAAGTCTTCAGGAATCACTCTGCCCTTTCAGCCTCAAATCTGAGGCAACACGTGATTGACAGATATCACAGCTTTCAGGCAATTAAATATTCTCAGTGTTCAACCAAGGAAAATAATTGCAGGCTCCAGACCCAGGTCCCTTACTGCAGGTCGGAGAACGCCGAAGGGCTGTTGAGATTCATTTTCCAAATATTTGGGTAGCCTGCATTACAAATCCATTCCGGTAACCATACAGCCAAGCAGCCCATCCATTCACAAATTAAAAGAAAATAAACTAATTGGATGTTGAACTCCACACACAGCCAGTCTCTGCGTGCAAGGGATGCCAAAGCTCCCCACTCCATCTCCATCTAACTGGAGGTAAAATGGAACTCCACCCTCAATTGCACAAAGCAATTAAGCATGCTGTGTTAATTAGTTACAGCAATGATGATCTTCTCGACAAGGGCTGTGCTGTTCCTTGCAAACGGTGCTGCCACAGAAGTGTTAATCTCTTTCCTTTTAAGATTAAGCTGCCTGAGTGTAAATCAGCTGCTGCAACCGCCCCAGAAATACAAACTGCCACACAGACACCACAGCCAGAGGCAGGGAGGTGAGCTCTTGTTATGTTCTGCAGACCAGAGAGCCCTGTAATGCTTGTGAGAAAATCAAGAATCCTAGAATGGCCTGGGTTGAAAAGGACCACAGTGCTCATCCAGTTCCAATCCCCTGCTATGTGCAGGGTCTCCAACCAGCAGACCAGGCTGCCCAGAGCCACATCCAGCCTGGCCTTGAATGCCTGC
>JAOWBP010052575.1:0-12725 GCA_028571105.1 Tragopan temminckii
AATGCAAAAAAAAAAAAAAAAAAAAAAAAAAAAATCACTGTTCCTTTTCTTTAAATCACTATTAAGGCAAGACAGACTTCAAACCAGAGTAAAGAAGAGCATTTGCTTCCTTACTGTGGCTGATTATTTCCTTTTTGTTTGACTATTTATGAGTTGCAAGGTTATAAAGCATAATTTCTTCCAGTATACCTTACAGTAAAACGTACTCCCACTTCCACCCAGTAGTAGTAAAATTAAAAAAAAAAAGAGAGAGAACCTAAGCAAATCAAATGGATTACAAAAATAGTGACGTCAATTTTGAAATATTTTTTGTAGAACTTTACCTAGGTCCCTCTACTATATTAACTTGGAAAATAAGTCCACTCCTTTTCTTTTTTTTTTTTGAAGGAAGTTTGACGAAAAACATTTAAATATTTTATAAAAATGTTACAGATCTGTTCTTAATCTGAATCAAAATGTCAATACACAGCTTTCATTGTAACTTAAACAACATTTTAAAAATGAAAATAACATAAATATAAGTAGAGATGTAAAATAAAACCTCAAGTGAGCTGTTAATTTTAAAATGATTTTAAAAAATTACTCAATTTTCCACTTTCTTTCCTCTGAGTTGTCTTGCTAGCGACCTGACCCAAACTACCATAACGTCAGTATGTTTTTTTTTGTCTGAAAGGATTCAAGGATCCAAGTGCAAGATTAACCGCTTCCAAATTGATATGTCTGATAAATGTAATGATGATATGTGGGGGCATCCTATTTGTTATGACTAAAGTTGGCTCAACTTGTGCTCTTATATAGAAGTTTAACTTTCTTTGTGTGTTTTCTGTGAGAAGTGTAAAGGTGCATATTTGGTTTAAAGAACTATAACCTCATTTTCAGTAGGATCCTCCCGGCTTTGCTTATCCCTGCCACTGGCAGAATTCTCAGTTTTTACCTATAAAATCAGCAATTCCAGTATCTATTTTTATGATCTGTTCAGTGAATTTCTTTTAATAGAAAATAAGAAAAATCACTGATGACAATTGCTAGTGAAAACAAAAAGTATAGCATCATTCAAAAATACTTAAAGAAGAATAGTTAAGCCTGAAAGAAAGAAATGCTGAAACATCCACTCACCTTCTCATCCTTACCTAAGGCTGCTTTGGCCTGGCAGACTCAGAACCTCCTGTAAGAACCATTTCTTCCCTTTTCCACCTCACACATACCAGTCTGCAAAGACATTTATTTCCATATAGCTGCCATTTCCAGCTCTCAGACAAATCTCTCTGCTTTAAAGCTTTAAAGTCTTATTTGCCCCATTTTAAATAATGGTATATTGTCATGCTACACGACTAAAACAATTACAATTTCTGTTTGATACACTACTTCAGAATAAGTCTTTGGGTACCACCGCCACTTCAATGCAGTGCTCAGAAAGTGATGGTGAAGGTTTGAGAGCAAAGCTTTGTACAGATACAAAGAACTTCCAGCTGATAAATGGGGAAGGGTGATGGCTCAGAGTCCTTGAGGGCAGGCTGCAGGCACTGCAGGCTTTTCTCATCAGCTGTGGAAATTCAGCAAGCACAACAGTTTGGAAAGCTTCTTACTGGTTCAGCAAGCAAAGGGAGCTAACACACTTCAGAGCCCGACATTAGCAGCCAATTAAAAGCTTCACATTATCACATCACCTCACAGAATGCAATAGGCAGGAACACCGAAACTTTGCAGACCTCTTTATAAGATCAGATTAAAAAAAAAAAAAAAAAATAAACAACAGAGTACGTACAGTTCTGTTCCCGCAGCTATCGTTCCAGCACAGACGCACACCCCTGAGCATCTCTACTCAAAACAGACACTGTTTTCATTTGATGAATACTGTGATTACCTTAATGTAGCTAATTTGGAGTGAGCATGTACAAAATCCTTTAAAAAGAAATTTGCCTCTTTGCTAAGTAAGGTTTTCATAGTACTAAGCCTACTTCTGTCCAACCTCCCTTTTGCAGTTCTCATCTATTAAACTATGCTCTCATCTATTAAACATAATTATAGCAGAGAAGATCACTTGGATGCTAGCACTTCTACACTACAATGGCTCTGAATCCAGTGAGAAAAAATAGATATCTAATACACGCAGAGCATTATTCTGCTATGGTAATAAAACAATTAAACTACATACATTTATGTACTAATAATCAACACGGCTACATGTCTTGTTAGCATCATAGTGGGGTCAGAAATAGTTGTACCGCAGTCATTTCATGAGGATCCAAACAGGTGGAGAGGAACTGGGCCAGTGTACAGCAGCTGAGCAAGATGGTATTTTTGCTAACTGCCTTCTGGTGCTGCAGAATCTAATTTCCACCCAGAAAAAAAAAAAGTTTTTTGGCAAATTTAGTAAATTTCTACATATGCCTCAGTGAATGGGCTTGAAGTGTGGATCACACCTATTTGTCTCTTGAGCTTTTGAATATTAATTTAGGCAAGTAGAACTTGTCTTGGACTCCGTAATTAAGAACTATTACGAGGCTGATCAAATAATACAATTAAAAAACTAAAAACAAAACATGAGGTCTCCTCCAATTCTTCCATATCTCATAAATAAGCAGCTTGACATAAGGTATTCAAGCTGTTAGGGAATTTATTTATTTGTAAATGACAAACCAATCTCGCTGTCAGTCTAACAGCTTTTCCCAGGGAGCCAATTTACTTAAAAATAAATTCAGTCATTATCATACTGAGACAGAATTATTAGATTACATATGTAGTTGCATTCTGAAGTATTGCAGTTATGTGAAGAGATCTCTATAGAAAAAAAAAAAAGTTACTGAAATATAAAATTAAGAGCTACGTTCAACCTCTGTCAGTTTCTGGGAGTGGCAGTCATAGAACCATAGAATCATCAAGGCTGGAAAGACCACTAAGCATCTGCTCCAACCACCAGCCCATGCCTGTGACTGCTCTAGACCACTGCCACATATACCCTTTTCTTGAACACCTCCAGGGGCAGTGACTCCACCAGCTCCCTGGGCAGCCTGTGCCACTGCCTCATTACTCTTTATGAGAAGAAATTTTTCCTTACATACAACGTGAACTTGCCCTGGCACAAGCTGAGGCCATTCCCTCCCATCCTATTGCTGTTATCTGCGAGAAGAGGCCAACCGCCATCTTGTCACAACATCCTTTCAGGCAGTTGTAGTGAGTGATAAGGTCTCCCCCAGGCTTCACTTCTGCAGACTGAACAATCCCAGTTTCCTCAACCGCTCCCCATAAGACTTGTTCTCCAGGCCCTTCACAGCTTCACTGCCCTTCTCTGAATGTGCTCCAGGGCCTCACCATCTTTCCTGTAGTGAGGGGCCCAAAACTGAGCACAGCACTCAAGGTGCAGCCTCATCAGTGCCAAGTCCAGAGTGGGCATGATCACCTCCCTGCTCCTGCTGACTGCACTATTCCTGATAATAGCCAGGATGTCATTAGCCACCTTGTCCACCTGGGCACGCTGCTGGCTCATGTTCAGCCAGCTGTCAATTAACACCCCCAACACCCTCAGCTGTATGCCCTGCTGCAATAGTGCTTGCATTAAGATTGCTCCCATGAAATGCATAAGTATTCACCCATTCAATCTAGCACTTCACTATTAGGTACATACAGTACTGGCACCAATGAAAAGGAGAACAGAATGAAACATCATAGTCTCTAAGGACAAAGTCCATATATCTAAAAAGACCCATGACTGGGTGCTTTGGTGCCAAGTGATGACGTTCTACAGAGAACTGATGTAGATTACTCACCCAGCAAGTCTGTCACACATTCTTTGAAGTGGGTTATTTGAAAACACATTTTTTTCTTTAAATTACTTTTTTTTTTTAAGGCTTATCAAGAAAATTTTCATCCTACTCACTTTACCAAAATAGCCTGAAGTAGAAATATTTGGCTCAGGGAAGAGAATTACTAAATTTGTACATGCATGTGTGTGATCCTGAAACTCCAAAGTATGCTGAACCAAAAACAGCTCAAACCTCCGCACAGCAGATAGCAAATGGAGATTTCTGTTTTAAAGTGCACATGTGTGCATGGCAGATCTCTCAACTTTTCTGCCTACCCAGCCCATGACTGCGCAGGGAGGGGCGGGGGCACCATATCATGCAGTGGGAATCTGCTGGAGAATGAGGGTACCAAGGGAATTCTTGTAATGCAGGATGCTTGGAGCCTCACAGCCAGATTCGTCACATCTTGGTATCATCACTCCTCCCATATTATGGACAGGGAACAAAAAGGCAGAGTACCTGGCAGGGCACAGCTCGTGCCAGCAGCTCTGTCTAGCAGCTGGGAAGGAGGTGACAGCACAGCTCCAGGAAGCTGGAGGCAGGTGCTGGCCTGCCCAATTTCACACTGCAGCTGCGCAGCCTGACAGGGCTGACTTAGAATTTTGTCTAATGCTGGAATTTGTTCCAAAATACAGAATTATGTTACAGGGTGACAACTAGCTTCTTTGAAACCATTAAAATCTGTCATGGTATTCTGACAACAGTATTCTAAAAATATATTGCTCACAAAGGTCACTAGGTAAATCAGAATCAAGGGCTTGCAAGGTGAAGAAGGGCAACTAAAATTCACATCATTTTACATGCTTATAATGCTAGTCTAGCAATATTTGAGAACACTGCAGAGCATGACAACAGAACACACAGCAGCATCCTCTGACATCCGCACACATCAAACTAGACTGAGCTGAATGTTTCAGCATATGAAACCTAGCAAAGAACATTATTTCAGTGATCTCTAGAGGCAAAAAAAAGCTTTTAAAAAGGAAAACAGAGGCAGACAGCGTATGTGCAAAGACTGAGTTAAGGCATTATGAAGGTTAACTACAGGCTCTTGAAGTTTAGTTTCCATTCTCTGCAATTGCTCAAGCCCCTGTTCAGAACATTTTACCAAGCAAGTCAATCTTTCAGAGTAATACAGTGGAAATCCCCTTAATGTGCACATCCCAGAGCCCTGGAGGGGTTCAGAGTGCTGTGACTCTACTTTCCTAAGGGTGAAAACCTCACTTCTTTGATATTGCTGTGCTCTTACATGTGTGGTTAACAGTGACTCTTCAGCAAATCCAAAAAAAAAAAACCAACAACAAACCAGTCCAGAAATCGTCTACAGCATCATAAAATGACCCTAATCTAGCAGAAGCTCTAGACCAAGGTCAGTCCAATCAGACTCAACAGTCAAGTCCAGCCTGGGCAGGAAGCTTGCTCAGGGCTGCAGAGAGACAAATGGGATAACACACTACAAGGAGGGTGTGAAACTCTGCCCTCTGAGATGTGGCAGAGCAGGGAAGGGATCCCTCTTGCTCCTTATTTTGCCTGAATAGGCATTCACAGAACAAGCAAAAATACTATTAGGGAGGTTAGCACTTCAGATCACATTTTCCACTCTCATTCAGCTGACAGAACATTTAGAAGACAACTTCTGTATATCAAGAGGATATTAGAAGAAAAAAAAGGAAATTAAGCTAACATACGTATAAATGAGATCTCTCTTCATTCAACACAGGTCAAGATCTTAAAAAGGGCAAATATCTATGAAGGACTTAGGGGCTCTGGTTGATGAAAAAACATGAGTCAGCAGTATGCACTTGCGTCGTGAAGACCAATGGTATTCTGGGTTCCATCAGAAGAGGGGTGGACAGCAGTGACAGGGAGGTGATCGTCCACCTCTACTCTGCCCTTGTGAGGCCCCATCAGGAGTGCTCCGTCCAAGTCTGGGGCCCCCAATACAGGAAAGATATGGAGCTTTTGAATAGGGTCCAGAGGAGAGCCACAAAGATGATTCAATGGCTGGAGCACCTCTCCTGTGAAGAAAGGCTGAAGGAACTGGGCTTGTTCAGCCTGGAAAAGAGAAGACTGCAGGGAGACCTCACTAAAACCCATGATACCCCACCAGAAACACCATTTGCCTTGTTTGATTTATGAAGTCAATACAGTAAAAATAAATAGCCTTTCAACATGGAAACAGGAGCCAAGAACTCTGACTTGTCTTTGGGAGCGGACTTCTGTTAGGTTCATACACGCAACAACATGCAACAAGGCAAGCTGGTGTACTCAAGCACAAATTACATATACTTCATGACTATCCAGTGAGGTTATGCTTCAGTAACAATGTTACTAGAGATGATTTGAGATAGATTATTAATAGGGATAATAACATCTTCTTCAAAAATCAACCAATTTCCTAGCTTCTGAGTATTTCTTAACTTCATATTCTTATCTGTATTAAACTTCTCTAGGATTTTAAAGGACAGCTTAAGGAGTTCCTTTGAACGCAAGCCAATAATAAGTAATGAATTTTCTACAGTAGATTACATTTATATCTGATTAAAATGGAAAGTACTGAATAAGTAGTAAGCGAACAGTCTTTGTACAATTAAGTTTTCACTCTCAAAATTACAAATGGTTTTAACTGAGAACTGAAAATCTCCACAAGTCTACACTGTATTTACAAAACTGTATGATTAATCTGGAGCAGGAGAAAAAGTACAAGGACAGTAGGCCTGTAGACTTTACAAAAGACAGCAGAGTTGACAAAGTTTTCCCTGTTACATATTTTCTGCAGAACGTTCAGCTTCTAAAAGAATTGGAACTTCACACTGTAAATAACTGCTTAAGGTGTTTATAAGCCTTTTTATCATATATACCAAATTTTGGACAGAGTTGAAGTTTCTTAAATTATTTCAAATTATCACTGATAATTCTAACACAGACTGTGCAATTATTTTCCAAATTCTGCACGTTTCTATAGATAAACTCATCATAAAATTAGTGACTTTAAAAACAAATGAAGTTTCACTTGTGCATATTACGTAGATAACAATTCCCTAAGTGACCATGAAGAATACTGGTGAATTAGAACAAAAGATTGATCACATCTATGGAGAGCAGACACATCCCACATTTGATACACAGTGAACGGGCACTTTTACACATATGGCATTCAAAATCCTGTGATTTTAACTTCTGTGACTTTCGTTACAATGCCTTCTGGAAAAGAAATCTTATTTCCTTTTTTAAAAATCAAGCTTTCAGCCTAATTTCTATGGTGCCTTCCAGTTATTGTCCTGTAAGGCAATCTGAAGAATGGTATCCAACCCATCACCCATATTCACACCATCGACTTTCATATCTGCTCACCAGTTGAGCTACAAACCAAAGCCATTTGATATTTGTACCCAATCACTTTTTAGTTCAGCTGTTCTGTCTACTAACTAGAACTACATGTGCCCAAGTCATATCCAAAGCACATGCCCCACGACAGAGCAACGTCCTCTTCAAGTCATCCTTTCATTTTTCTTGATCACTGACATTTGAGAACCTTTCACCTTCAACACCCTAATGCTAACAGCTAATCTGCAACACCTCACTGCTTACACTTGCCTCCTGTAGACATTACTCCCCATATACAGTTGTACCTATTGAGGCTGAAACTTGTCTGCCATTTTACTGCCCCATTACTCGCTATTTTTTCTAATCAACTTTAGTAAATGACTCTTTACATGATTATTTTTAGCACCATGTCAACAGAAAATACCATCTCTGTATTCACACATATCCCTACACCATTTATGAACTCTCCAGACAGCACAGAGCTTTCAAAACATTTAGTGTCCGATGAAGCATCCTATAAGCGTAGCAAGCATCCTGCAAGCGTACTTCTTCACCTGGACCATTTCACATATTTGCTGACATTCTGTGAGAAGTCCAAAGGGTTTACAAGATAGAACTTTTCCTTACAAAATGTGCACAGGTTTTTCAGAGTGTATTTGTCTAGCAAGTTTTATGCTCAAAAGCTTTGATTTGCCACTCTTTAGTTCTCTGCATCACTTTGAAGCCTTTAAATTGGGGCTAATTTCCTCTGGCATAAAAAATAACTTAAGGAATAGATCACTGAGAGAGAATCTTACAGATAAGAAACACTCCCTAAGCTCTTCCACACTGAGCATTGATGCAAATAATTAAACTCCAATGCCGCAGCCTTATGTTTCTTGACTGCTGCTTTTACATATGCACTTTTTAGCAACCTGCCACATAGTCTGGCAGGCTTGGTGTAACAGGGGGCGGAAAGGGGGCTGTGTTCACTGTCTTTATGCCTTTAGCTGTTTGCTCCTCAAGAACATGTGCCTTGTCATATTATCATTTTATTTTTAACATTCCAAAGACTATACTTTCTCCCATCTTCTCATTTGGATGTATTTTCCCCTTGTCCTTCTATTTCCAATAGCCTGCTTTCCTATGCTGTTTAGCCATGCTTTATGTGTCCATGGAGAAACTACTATTTTTAGATTATATTATCCAGTTGTTTTTTTTTTAAACTCAAAGAAAAGAAAGGGATAAGAAAGTGTGTTATTATAAAAAAAAAGTACAAATTCAATTCTAATAATCTTCTAAGTATTCAATTCTAATAAGGCATTAAAAATGACAGAAGATGACAATGGCAGGAAAACTGGTCAAAGCTGAAGTATTATCTGTACACTTGGCAAACACCAGGGGGTAGCAAAGGAAGGAAGGTTTAATTTATCCAAATAGAATTTTGAAGTGTTATTAAGCCAAATCCTACAGATGCTAATGAAAGCAGGAGCCAGGAGAAGGGGTACAATGAGACCTAAACCACCATCTGCATGGCTGTGCTTACACAAAGGCTCAAATCTCAGGCTTACAAGAGCAGAGAATGCTTACTGCAAGCAGAAGACAAAGCTGCATCTGCAAGGCTGCAGAAGGCTTGCAGGCAGAGAGCTTCTTTCACACTGCTGACAGGGCCTGGTTGTAAAGATCTGATGTCAATTACAAAAATAGAAGAAAATAAAGTAGAAATAAAATATAGGTACCTATATATAAAACTATAGCTACCCAGAAGCCTTCACCCATTGTTCCTTCCTACTTGGGACCCTACAACATCCTTCTTGTTTGAAATGTGAAATTTATTCCCCACTTACTAAGGAGGCTGTCCAGAGAAGTTGCGGATGCCCTGTCCCTAGAGATGTTCAAGGTCAGGTTGGATGGGGCCCTGGGCAGCCTGATCCAGTATTTAATGTGGAGGTTGGCAGCCCTGCCTGTGGCAGGGGCGTGGGAGCTTCATGATCCTTGAGGTCCTTTCCAACCCAAGCCATTCTGCAATTCTATGTTTCTATGATTCTCCCAAAAGAAGTGATCTCAACAACATGGAAACCACAGGATCCTCCTGTTCCAAATGAAAAAATAAGCTCACATCCTCTATAACAAGCATTCACATAATAAGCAACAGAAACAAGCACCAAATATCCAAGTCAGATAAATGGAATTAATAGAGTTGGGTAAGCTTTAGTCACCATTAGGTAGACCTGTATCACACACTTATCCAGCAACCTTTTCTTCTTTCTTCTCACATCTATATGCAATTTAACAAGAAAAATATCCTATGTAGATCAAGAAGCAGTATAATCAAAACAAAAATCAAAAGCTTAAAGCTTTGTGACTTGTAGAATCAAAATTTTTTCAAACCTAGGCCCAAATGCTGTGCTAAATGGTAGACACATGAAAATCCAGGGAAACCTTGGTACCTTGCACAGATTTTTCTAAAACACGTGCAGGCAACTCTCAGGATTACATTTGTCCCATGGTTTCCAACTACTATACTGCCGAAGCTAAAGTATCATAAACAAACTACTGGCTTAAGTTGCAGACATTGTAACCACGATGGTTAGAGGCAGTAAGGTGCACTACATAAGGAGCAGTAATACTATTTTTTGACTAAAACAAGCTTTTATTTCAGAGTCAGAGAAGGGACTGCATGCTGTAAATTTTTTTCAGGACACATCAACAGATCCCCCAAGCTTCCTATGAAATCTGCCTGTCTTCTTACATCAAAAAGGATGACTTTCCAGCTAAGGATCAAAGGCTTACAACAGAACACCCTGAAATGAGAGTTTCCAAGAAATCACACTGTCTAAACTTCTTCATTTCATTACACATAACTATATTCTACATCATCAGCCTTTGTATCTCGAACAAAGGCAGCATTCCTTCCCCGCAACAGAAACAGATTTTGAAGCAAATTAAAGACAGTATCAAGACTTTGAAAAGACTGGGGGAAAAAAGCCAGTTAAAGCATCTTAGCTTAGGAAGGAACTAAAATATTAGGCACATAGTTTTGTAATTATCTCCTTAGACTGATAAAGAGATAAAAGATCTCAAAATCAGCTGCAGCAAAACTGAAACATTTAAGAAAGTAGAATGCCCAGAACAGATGAAGAGAACCTAACTCTAAACGCAATACCAACAAAACTGTATTTGATGATATTTTCTTTGCCTACAGCAAACCTGTGTGAATGCTCATCAGAAGATATCATTTCTCAGGAAAGTCTCTTTACAACAAATTAGCACAATAGTAGTACCAGTCTTCCACTATATACTTTCAGGTTCAGGATTTGCTCAAACTGAATGCTCAAAACAGCATGAAACAGACAGCACTCAAGTCCTGTAAGCCTTAGAAGTAAAACCAAGGAGACCTAAGAGTTTTCACAGTTTAATGAAAGCAGAGTAAGAATGATTGTTGAAAAAGGTCATTGTCAAACAACAGCAGTGCAGTAGCAGTACCAGTGAGACGGGGATCAGCCTCTCCTCCTGGGTAACTAACAATAGGACAAGAGGGAATGGCCTCACATGGCAGCTGGGGAGGACCAGGTTGGATATTGGGAAAAACTTCTCAGAAAGAGTGGTTAGGCAGTGGCACAGGCTGCCCAGGGAGCTGGTGGAGCCACCGTCCCTGGAGGTGTTCAAGAAATGTGTAGATGTGGTATTAAGGGACATGGTTTAGTGGGGTAATATTGGTAGGTGGACTGTTGGAATGGATCATCTTGGAGGTCTTTTCTAACTTTGGTGATTCTATGACAGAATCTTAATCCCCATTATCCTTTTTCCCACCCATCACAGCAATGAAACTCTCTCACACAGAACACTTCAAATAAATAAAATGTACAAAACCTGCAACAACTAAATCCATTACCAGAGGATGAAAAATGAACAGTAAGAATGAAGCAAGGACTTCACTGAACTTCATTTTTCTTTCCATTTACATGCAGGTTAAAAGATTTTTAAAATTACGTATATAGTACACGTTCCAGTAAACAACCTCACACCTTGATTTTCTTCCAAGATAATTCATCGGGAGCGAGATGTTCCTTTTAAAAGAATATTTCACAAAAGCAGAGATCTGATTGAAAATAGAAGTCAGTATGCAAAACCCTTATCCACTTCCACACATAAATAAACACCTAATGGAATCATTAGGAAAATCAGTGAGTTTCTGTGCAATGTAATGATGTTTCTTTTCAGAATAAGAATACATAAGGAATTTGTTTATTCTTTAACCACCTTCTCACAATCTTTTCTTCGGTCTTTAACTCACATTTGACATAAATGAAGTAAAACATATTGATCACAATTACCTTCCTCAAGATTTTTCCCATGCTAACTGTACCTAATCTTCAAAGAAATTCAATCCTCCTGACTGAGGCTAACTTCTAAGACAGGAAAAAATTGTATTAATCCATCCAAATGACCCTACAGCTGTGTTAGTCAATATATCATACTCAACAGCTTTTAAAAATAGTTATTTCCAACAACAGGAGTTGTACAGTTGAGAGGACAGATGCATAAACAGCAGAGATAAGAATAAAATTTGAGAAATTCAAGGTTACACTTCTGTGCTTCAATGCTGTTATTACACTACCTTAAAGAGTTACACGCACATATATATTATGAACCCTTGTGCAAAAAGCATTGTAGACAAGCTCTACAAAGTGGTAACATTCGCTGCTTGTTTACTCCTCTAGAATTTCTCAGAACGTTGGCACTGAAAATAACCAGCTTCATTCTTGCTTTTTAATTAACATCTCTAAAAAATACATAAGCCCACTTTGCATTGCCCTCCTTCCACCCCTCTCCCCCCTTTTTTCTTTCTTTCTAATTTCAATTCAAGCTCTTTGAAAAGCTCTGTATCCTTATAGTCAAGCCATGGTCACTGAGTAGCAGATGTACCATCCTTGCAAATCTCAAGCCTCATCATGTAAGCTAAGCGGTAACGACAACATCAGGACAAATGCTGAGTTAGTGACTTGAAAAAATGATGAATTTTTACAGTAGAGTAGTCACACTAGGGGAAAAATATCCATGTACCTTATAAAGCTTTAATTAAAACAATACATTGTTCATTACTGGTAACAAACAGCTACAGCCATGTTTGTAGCATAAGCTATACAAACAAGCATGAGCTCTACGCAAACAAGCCTTTCAATTTACACAGTTTCCCCACAAAAAACCTCAAGAGTGTGAGCTTTCTACCGCCTTCGTATTTTGGACAAGAGAAGGCTCAGGGGAAACGTTACTGCTCTCTACAATTATCTGAAAGGAGATTGTAGGGAGGAGGTGGTCAACCTCTTTGTCAAGGTGACAGTGATAGAATGACAGGGAATGGCCTCAAGTTGCATCAGGAGAGGTTCAGGTTGGATAATACAAAAGATTTATTTTTTATATATTGGAACAGGCTGCCCAGGGAGGTGGTTGGAATCATCATCCTTGAGGGTCTTCAAGAAATGCAGAGATGTGGCACTGAGGGGCACGGTTTCTAGTGCTATGGTAGTGATGGGCTGACGGTTAGACTGGATGATCTTAGAGGTCTTTTCCAACCTTACTGATTCTGTGATTCGTTCACTGATACTGTTCTTC